>CM064501.1:42722651-42772651 GCA_032716605.1 Paralithodes platypus
GGTGGTTGTGGTAGAGTTTGAAGGGTGGTAGTGGTAGAGTTTGAAGGGTGGTAGTGGTAGAGTTTGAAGGGTGGTTGTGGTAGAGTTTGAAGGGTGGTTGTGCGTGGAGTTTGGAAGGGTGGTTGTGGTAGGAAGTTTTGAAGGGGTGGTTGTGGTAGAGTTTGAAGGGTGGTTGTGGTAGAGTTTGAAGGGTGGTAGTGGTAGAGTTTGAAGGGTGGTTGTGGTAGAGTTTGAAGGGTGGTTGTGGTAGAGTTTGAAGGGTGGTGGTTGTGGTAGAGTTTGAAGGGTGGTGGTTGTGGTAGAGTTTGAAGGGTGGTTGTGGTATCGTTTGAAGTGGGGTGTGGTAGGAGTTTGAAGGGTGGTGGTGGTGGTAGAGTTTGAAGGGTGGTTGTGGTAGAATTTGAAGGGTGGTGGTGGTAGAGTTTGAAGGGTGGTTGTGGTAGAGTTTGAAGGGTGGTTGTTGTTAATTTTGAAGTGGTTGTGGTATAGTTTTGAAGGTGTTGTGGGTAGATTTGAAGGGTGTTTTGGTAGAGTTTTGAAGGGTGGTGGTTTGTGGTAGCGTTTGAAGGGTGGTGAGTTGTGGGTAGGGAGTTTTGAAGGTTTGTGGTGGTTGTGGTAGAGTTTGAAGGGTGGTGGTTGTGGTAGAGTTTGAAGGGTGGTGGTTGTGGTAGAGTTTGAAGGGTGGTGGTTGTGGTAGAGTTTGAAGGGTGGTTGTATTAGAGTTTGAAGGGTGGTTGTGGTAGAGTTTAAAGGGTGGTGGTTGTGGTAGAGTTTGAAGGGTGGTGGTTGTGGTAGAGTTTGAAGGGTGGTGGTTGTGGTAGAGTTTGAAGGGTGGTGGTTGTGGTAGAGTTTGAAGGGTGGTTGTGGTAGAGTTTGAAGTATGACACGTGTTGTACTGCAGCGGTGACACTGTGCCACTTGAGTCTTAAGGCACCGTGGCACTTCCTGTCTACCCACTCACTCAGTTACTGACTTCACCTCACATCACGGTGGCTTCATATTAATTTCTACCATCACCTTGTTTTATCCTCGTTGGCTTCAAGTTGTTTGGTTCACTTGGCTAGTTTTATCTCTCAATCTTTTTCACTTGTATTTCTCGTATATATCTCTCTCTCTCTCTCTCTCTCTCTCTCTCTCTCTCTCTCTCTCTCTCTCTCTCTCTCTCTCTCTCTCTCTCTCTCTCTCTCTCTGCTCTCTCTCTCTCTCTCTCTCTCTCTCTCTCTCTCTCTCTCTCTCTCTCTCTCTCTCTCTCTCTCTCTCTCTCTCTCTTCTCTCTCTCTCTCTCTCTCTATCTCTCTCTCTCTCTCTCTCTCTCTCTCTCTCTCTCTCTCTCTCCTCTTGTCACGTACCCTCCTCCCCCTCTCTCCCCTCGTCTTGTTTCCGTTAAAGCCTTCCTGTTCCCCCCTATATGACCTGTGTTTCCCTTCTTGTTTTCCTTCACTATTATATACCCATTATTCTCTGGCTATTTCATCTCTTATTTCGTTTCCTCCTCAAGTATCTTTTTGTACTTTGTCTCTTTCCCCTTTTGTTTTTTTCCATTTCGTTTCATTACATACTGTGCAAGAACACCGCAGACATACGTGTTTTACTATAACATCATGTATTTATCCCGTAACTGTGGTTCATTGTATATGGTTTCTAGAGTGTCCGAAGTTACCTCCCCGTCCGAAGTTACGTCATGTTACCGGTACCTTTTGACTGTTTTCTAGAGTGTCCGAAGTTACCTCCCCGTCCGAAGTTACGTCATGTTACCGGTACCTTTGACTGGTTTCTAGAGTGTCCGAAGTTACGTCATGTTACCGGTACCTTTGACTGTTTTCTAGAGTGTCCGAAGTTACCTCCCCGTCCGAAGTTACGTCATGTTACCGGTACTCTAGAGTGTCCGAAGTTACCTCCCCGTCCGAAGTTACGTCATGTTACCGGTACCTTTGACTGGTTTCTAGAGTGTCCGTAGTTACCTCCCCGTCCGAAGTTACGTCATGTTACCGGTACCTTTGACTGTTTTCTAGAGTGTCCGAAGTTACCTCCCCGTCCGAAGTTACGTCATGTTACCGGTACCTTTGACTGTTTTCTAGAGTGTCCGAAGTTACCTCCCCGTCCGAAGTTACTTCATGTTACCGGTACCTTTGACTGTTTTCTAGAGTGTCCGAAGTTACCTCCCCGTCCGAAGTTACTTCATGTTACCGGTACCTTTGACTGTTTTCTAGAGTGTCAGAAGTTACCTCCCCGTCCGAAGTTACGTCATGTTACCGGTACTTCCTATTTTGTCCATCGTCTACCTTCATATTCCCCCCCCCTCCCTCTTTATGCCCTTCATATTTCTGTTGCCTATTTTTCTTCCTACGTTCTTGTATTCTATATCACGGGTTTTTTCTCCAATTATATATATACGCATTGTTCTCTTAACTAAATTATATATATATACGCATTGTTCTCTTAACTAAATTATATATATATACGCATTGTTCTCTTTAACTAAATTATATATATATACGCATTGTTCTCTTAACTAAATTATATATATATACGCATTGTTCTCTTAACTAAATTATATATATACGCATTGTTCTCTTAACTAAATTATATATATATATACGCATTGTTCTCTTAACTATATTATATATATACGCATTGTTCTCTTAACTAAATTATATATATATACGCATTGTTCTCTTAACTAAATTATATATATATACGCATTGTTCTCTTTAACTAAATTATATATATACGCATTGTTCTCTTAACTAAATTATATATATATACGCATTGTTCTCTTAACTAAATTATATATATATACGCATTGTTCTCTTTAACTAAATTATATATATACGCATTGTTCTCTTAACTAAATTATGTATATTTTTTTTTTTTTTTTTTTTCTATGTGATTGAGGGAGGCAAAAGGCATAACTGCCTATAGCGAGTGCCTCCCCATAGTTGAAAGAGTGACAGGGCCAAAATCAAGGGACGTTCGAGCCAAAATGCCTGGACACACGGAGTTTGAAGCAATTTAAGTCATAGGAAGAGGGAAAGACTGATTCTGGGAGAGAGTTCCAGAGCTCAGATGTTGAGTAGAAGAAAGTTTGAGAGTAACGTTTCACTCTTGGGTTGGAGAGTTGCACAGAGTAGGGGTGGGATTGAGTTGCAAGACGGGTACCACGTGTCCTACGTAAAGGAGGTGGTATGCACTGGGATAGCTCTGAGGAACACTGATTATTATAGTAGCGATTAGAATAGCGAGAGAGATGCAACATTGCGGCCGGAGAGAGAGAGACTGCAGAGAGTTGGTGAGTGGACGGGAGTTAATGATAAGAAAGGCCTTCCTTTCAACTTTGTCTAGGAGAGCGGTGCGAGAGGAACCTCCCCAGACATGTGAACAATACTCAATACAAGGGCGCACTATGCCCCTGTACAGAGCAAGAAGCTGTGCAGGGGAAAAGAACCCCCTAAGGCGGTTGAGCACACCGAGCTTCTGGGAGGCTGCCTTAGCAAGACTGGTAATATGGTCCTTCCAAATGAGAGCATAAGAAAAAGAGACACCAAGAATATTAAGATGAAGGGTTGATTTTTGTATTGTTGAAGAATAAGGGATTATTCCGCTGGGAGATCCTGACGGGTAGATAGATGGAGAAATTGGGTTTTGGAAGCATTAAAGTTAACAAGGTTTTCTCTGCCCCAATTGGAAATAGTATTTAGATCAGAATTTAAGAGTTCTATGGCTTCATTACGTTTGTCGTTGAGGGATTGCTGGCTGGGGCGTTCTGAAAAACTAATGGAATAGTGTAAGGTTGAGTCGTCTGCGTATGAATGGATGGGAATTAAGGTACAGTTAAGGAGATCATTTATAAAAATTAGAAAGAGAATAGGAGATAGGACAGAGCCCTGAGGAACACCGGAGTTTATAGGGTGAGGAAGTGAACAATGGCCGTCCACAACCGCAGCTATGGAACGGCCGGAAAGGAAATTAGATACAAATATATATATAGAGACATATATACGCATTGTTCTCTTAACTAAATTATATATATATACGCATTGTTCTCTTTAACTAAATTATATATATACGCATTGTTCTCTTAACTAAATTATATATATAGACGCATTGTTCTCTTAACTAAATTATATATATATACGCATTGTTCTCTTAACTAAATTATATATATATACGCATTGTTCTCTTAACTAAATTATATATATACGCATTGTTCTCTTAACTAAATTATATATACGCATTGTTCTCTTAACTAAATTATATATATACGCATTGTTCTCTTAACTAAATTATATATATACGCATTGTTCTCTTAAGGGGAGGTCTTTAGTTTGGTCTCTAGATATCCATCAAGCTTAAGATTACACCCCCTTGAGCCCCTTTCAAGATAAATTTGTACATTTTTCGGTAGAAAAATTTCCCGGCTGAAAGCCGGTTCCTCTTAAATAACAGGCTCGCTATCGCTCGCCAGGATAAAATTGACACCTAAATGGCACGAAAGGTCTTAAAATTGACAGAAATGGGTCGAAAGTTCTTATAATCGTCAAAATAATGGGGCGAACGTCTTAAAATTAGAAAAGCAATGGGGCTAAACATGAGGGAGAAAGGAGTCAAGAAAAAAATCCCTCAAGTGGATATCTCCCCTTAACTAAATGTCCTAGTCTGTCTGGTGTTTCCACTTCGGTCGTCTCTATTATCATTCCAACCCTCTTACTGTGCTCTAACTTCCTGCATTCGACCCATTTCCCCTTGACCCTATCTGGTGTGAGGCGGCTCATTTGGGATTTGCTCGACTAAATTTGTTGGAGATGTTAGACGTTTCACCTCATTAAATTGGCGATTATAAAAACATTAAAGTGTCGATTGTCTGTGTTAGTCTAGCGAGCCTGAAATTTAGAAAAAAATTCTACTTTTTTGTAAAGGGGGTCTGAGAATAGATAGATCAATTAAAGTAGCGTCTCTTTTGTTTATATCTATCAATTTGTATGATATACAGTATATATATATATAAATTATATATATTAGTACCTGTGTGTGTGCGTGTATGTGTATGTGTGTGTGTGTGTGTGTATGTATGTGTGTGTGCGTGTGTGTGTGTGTGTGTGTGTGTATGTATGTATGTATGTATGTGTGTGTGCGTGTGTGTGTGTGTGTGTGTGTGTGTGTGTGTGTGTGTGTAAACCCTTGCTGTATCTATCGTTCCTACTCATATATTGTTTTCCAGACAAATGGAAGGGACAGAGAAACTTCAATAGAAATACACCGCCCAGGGAAACTCGAAACTCGCTTCAAACACGAACAAATAAATGGTAAATTGTCCGGTATTAGTGGAAGGAAAATTTTAAGTTTACTTAAAGGGTGAAAAATCGAGGGTTACTCTTCTCTCTCTCTGTCTCTGTCTCTGTCTCTGTCTCTGTCTCTGTCTCTGTCTCTGTCTCTCTCTCTCTCTCTCTCTCTCTCTCTCTCTCTCTCTCTCTCTCTCTCTCTCTCTCTCTCTCTGTGTGTATTAATCTTAAAATTAGTAATTATATATAATTTACATTACTGATCTTTTCAACTGTACATCTAGTCCTATCCCCTCATGTGCTGATGACTGCATTACACAACTTAAGGGGAGGCAGACCGTTTGTTTGGTCTATTAATTCATTTATTCATATATTTTTTAGTTTCCTCCCTAGACCTCGATCAAGCTTAGAAAAACACCCCCTTAAAGATAAATGTGTACATTTCTCGGTCGAAGGCCGGTTCCTCTTAAATTTGCAGGCTCGCTTTCACTCGCCAGGAAAAAAATCGACACCTAAATGACGCAAAAGGTCTTAAAATTGCCAACAAAATGGGGCGAAAGGTGTTAAAATCGCCAAACTAATGGGCCGAACGTCTTATAATCTCAAAACTAGTGGGGCTAAACATTAGGGAGAAGGGGGTCCAGAAAAACGGTCTGCCTCCCCTTAACTAGTTGACCACAACGGCCCACCATGCAATCACTCCCAAACTCACGTGATGGTGACATAACACAAATATCTTCTGATCCACTGTATCTACTCTTTCCGATTGGGGCAGAGAAAATCTTGTTACTTTCAATACTTCCCAAACTAAATATCTCCATCTAGATACCCGTCACATTCTTCTACGTGACTATCCCTTACTTTTCAACAATACACAAATCAACCAGTCATCCTCTCAATATTCCGGGTGTTTTATTTTCTTCTGACCTTGTCTATCTATCTATCTATCTATCTATATGCTCAGGCCCTATCCCCATTTTGGGGGTAGCCGACTCAAGACAGAGCAAGAACAGGGATAACACAAAAACAACATAAAACAACGAATAAACACAGATAAAAAGCACAAACTCACACACACCCAGGTCTGACCTTGTAAAGATCATATTACTACTCCTGCTTACTCACTTATTCACATTTATATTTTGTGATCAACCGCCTCCGAGGGTTCTTCACCCCTGCACAGTGCGACCATGTGTCGAGTAGTGTTCGCATGGGTGGGAAGGTTCCACCCATACCACACTTCTTGAAAGGGTAGAGTCAAAAGAATTTTGTCTCACCAACTCACCTCCTCTTACTAATTTCCTACACTCTCTCTACACGCTGCAATGTTCCATCTCTCTCTCTCTCTCTCTCTCTCTCTCTCTCTCTCTCTCTCTCTCTCTCTCTCTCTCTCTCTCTCTCTCTCTTCTACCACTATTCCTACACTCTCTCTCTACACGCTGCAATGTTCCATATCTCTCTCTCTCTCTCTCTCTCTCTCTCTCTCTCTCTCTCTCTCTCTCTCTCTCTCTCTCTCTCTTCTACCACTATTACAGTAAGCAGTGTTTTTCAGAGCTTTCTTAGTGTATACCTCCTCCCTTACAGAGAGTGGGGGCACCCCCCTTTCAACACACTTCCACCCTTATTCTGTCCAACTTCCCAACCCGAGAATGAACTATTTTCCCAGTCTTTTCTTCTACTCAACAAGTAAGCTCCGTAACTCTCTCCCTCAATCTGTCTATCTCTCATATCATAACTTAAAATGCTTCAAGCTCCGGGTGTCCAGACATTTTGACTCTAACGAACGGTACTTTGAATTTCGCTCTTATCACTCATTCAACTTTAGGGGGGGATACTTGTTACAGGCAGCTTTACCTTTGTTCTCCTTCATACACATAGGAAAACAATAAGCCTTTGTTGAACATTCATATGGTGTGCCCAATTGTACCTGAATTATTGTATTATGGGTTCTTTTCCACCAACCAACTTCACCTCTAAACTCAATTAATTAAGGGGAGATATCCACTTGAGGGATTTTCTTTCTGGACCCCTTTCTCCCTCTTGTTTAGCCCCATTGCTTTTGAGATTTTAAGACAGTCGCCCCATTAGTTTGGCGATTTTAAGAACTTTCGCTCCATTTCCGTCAATTTTAAGACCTTTCGTGCAATTTAGGTGTCGATTTTATCCTGGCGAGCGATAGCGAGCCTGTAATTTAAGAGGAACCGGCTTTCAGCCGGGACATTTTTCTACCGAAAATTGTACAAATTTATCTTGAAAGGGGCTCAAGGGGGTGTAATCTTAAGCTTGATGGATATATAGGGACCAAACTAAAAACCTCAACTTAAATCAACAAATACATGTGGCACTCCAAGGACTCGAACCTAGGATACTCGCATCGAAATTGCGCGCACTTTATGCATTACGCGATCAAGACAAAATCATTGTAGTTTGGAAATGCATTATTGTCTAGCCGTATCCACACGGGGCAGCAAATAAAGGTTATCATTTCAAATCTCCCTCTTCCTTGAGTGGCTTCATAATATTTTAAGTGGTGTATCTTGAACCACTTTTATTTTTTGTTAGTTTCGCTTACGACTTTCTCATTGGGGTTGGTTTGTGTTCCTTATGCATTCCCTTCTATTGCTAAGGGCGGTCACCGGCTTTTTTTTTTTTTTAATCTTTCTCTCCTCTCTTTCCCTGGCCTGTATCCATTCGGCCCCATTCCGCCAAGACGTTTATCCCCATCCAGGTGTCGATTTCTTCCTGGCGAGCGATAGCGAGCCAGCATTGTATGGAGAAATCCGGCTTTGCCGGAGAAATTTTTCTATCGAAAAATGTACAAATTTAGCATGCTGTCAAAACAAAAATATATATATTCTGGCTCGCTACCGCTCGCCAGGAAAATATTGACACCTGGATGGGGGTAAACTTTTTAAAACAGTAGGCTGAATGGGGGCCGAATGGATACAAGCCAAAGAGAGAGGGAGAGCAAGAGAAAAAAAGCGAGGTGGGCTCCCTTAATCCATTACCATATACAAAGGTAACCACGAGATCGGTTCGAATCCCAGCATTTCGAAGGCAGGAATTATTGGTATTCAATTTGTGTGTAGATATTTTGGACTAAGGCTCATGTAGTATAGGGAGGGCTAGAGCAAACGGGCTCTTAATTGTCCACACCTATTTACTATATGTAACTATAGGTAGCGCCAACGAACTTGACAATCTGCTTGATCCCTGACCTCTTTGTAACCCGAAAGAACCTAGAGCAACCTGGCTGTAAATATCCACACCTATTTCCTGGTGGACTCTTCCCAAATGATAGAAACGTCAGCCCGATTGCGTTCATTTATTTCGAGTTATAAGAAGTTAAGGGGAGATTTCCACTTGAGGGATTTTTTTCTGGATCCCTTTCTATCTCATGTTTAGTCCCATTGCTTTTGATATTCTAAGACGTTCGCCCCATTAGTTTGGTGATTTTAAAAACTTGTGCCCCATTTCTGTCAATTTTAAGACCTTTCGTGCCATTTAGGTGACGATTTTATCCTGGCGAGCGATAGCGAGCCTGTAATTTAAGAGGAACCGGCCTTTGGCCGGGAAATTTTTCTACCGAAAAATGTACACATTTATCTTGAAAGGGGGTCTAGGGGGTGTAATTTTAAGCTTGATGGAATTCTAGGGAACGAACTAAAAACCTCCCCTTAAGGGGTCAAGATTATTGTCAAGTTGGTTGGCGTTACCTATAGTTTGAAATGGTTGAATATGAGCTCGACAGATGAAGTGTTTGTGTAGGAGAGGTTGGGATATCAAGACTCATCAATACTAGACACTTGTTCCCATACCTCCCCTCAGTTACTAACCCATCTGTCCCCTACTAACTTCCTAATCCTGCCACGGACATTAGTTCCAGGGCAGTAATTCCCTTTCCATTGTTCCCTTACCCCCACTACTGTTTGGACACTTGATCCTCAGTGTTTTGGAGGACAAGCAACCTAGAAGGGTCACTAGATCTGTTGTTGCTTGATTTCCTTTGTACCTTACAATAAGTCCACCGACATGCTATAACAGTACCATTGATCAATCCTGTACACTATAGTCTGTTTTGTTCCAGTTGACGATAAATTGCCATTTCTCCATCTTAGTTATTCGTCTATAAAAGCTGGTATCACGCGAGCGCTTTGTCACTCAACATTTATCCTTAACACTGGTCTGGCAGCTTATGTGGTCAACATATATATGATTTTGGATGCCTAAATGCATCTATCATCAGTCTAGTTTCCGATACCAGTGCAAAATATTCCAAAAATGTTGCCGGAAAAATGTTGGTCATTGAATGTTGACTGAAAAAGCTCTCGTGTGATACCGGCTTTTTTACGAAGATTTTGTAGTGAAATTAGTAGCTATTTTTTTTTTCTTTCTTTCTTTCTTTCTTTCTTTCTTTCCAACTACTTACTCTCGAGCATAGGCTGAGAGCCTGCACACTCAACCGCTGAACACGGTGAGGCCCGTGAGGTCTTGTTCCAGTCTAGGGAGTGAGACATGCGAAGCACCCCGGCTCGAAGCAACTCCATCTCTGAAGCTACTCCGCCCCTGCGCTTCACTGTCTCATTCCCCAGACTCGGACCCTCACTCAGAACGCCACCTATTGAGCAATTAACTCACTAGGCATTGCCCCCCTGTAGCATATTTTGAATATGGGAATATTCATACAATGCTATTTAATCAGGGAACAATGAGGGTATTTTTGTTTGGCATTTCGGTGTGCTGTGGTAATGCACTGATACTAGGTACAGCACAAATTCCATCCCAATAATATCTTCCCATTGACATATTGGGATTCGAACCCGGGTCCATTGGATTACCAGTCCAGTGGCAAGACCACTCTGCCACACCTCCCCTAATGAAAACTCTGCAATATCATGATGCATAGACATAGAAGTTTCATGTTCTTCCATTAGGTATCGTGAAATCGGCTGCTAAAGGATTCAATTTGCCATCACCTGAAATAAAACCGACTTTAGTACTGTACTAGCTCTCATTACAGTCGGATGCCATAGTCTTCGTGGACACCTTATGGGGAGGTTTTTAGTTTCGTCCCTAGATATCCTTCAAGCTTAAGATTACACCTCCTTGAGCCTCTTTCAAGATAAATTTGTACATTTTTCGGTAGAAAAATGTCCCGGCTGAAAGCCGGTTCCTCTTAAATTACAGGCTCGCTATCGCTCGCCAGGATAAAATCGACACCTAAATGGCACGAAAGGTCTTAAAAATTGACAGAAATGGGTTGAAAGTTCTTAAAATCTTCAAAATAATGGGGCAAACGTCTTAAAATTAGAAAAACAATGAGGCTAAACATGAGGGAGAAAGGGGTCCAGAAAAAAGTCCCTCAAGGGGATATCTCCCCTTACGTTTTTCTTAATGCAATTATAACTATCTGGATTGATGTGTTGATGGAACTTGCTTGTCAATTAATAGTATATATAGTTGTGTGCTTGTCAATTAATAGTATATATAGTTGTGTGCTTGTCAATTAATAGTATATATAGTTGTGTGCTTGTCAATTAATAGTATATATAGTTGTGTGCTTGTCAATTAATAGTATATATAGTTATGTGCTTGTCAATTAATAGTATATATAGGTGTGTGCTTGTCAATTAATAGTATATATAGGTGTGTGCTTGTCAATTAATAGTATATATAGGTGTGTGCTTGTCAATTAATAGTATATATAGTTGTGTGCTTGTCAATTAATAGTATATATAGTTATGTGCTTGTCAATTAATAGTATATATAGTTGTGTGCTTGTCAATTAATAGTATATATAGTTATGTGCTTGTCAATTAATAGTATATATAGGTGTGTGCTTGTCAATTAATAGTATATATAGGTGTGTGCTTGTCAATTAATAGTATATATAGGTGTGTGCTTGTCAATTAATAGTATATATAGTTATGTGCTTGTCAATTAATAGTATATATAGTTGTGTGCTTGTCAATTAATAGTATATATAGTTGTGTGTTTGTCAATTAATAGTATATATAGTTGTGTGCTTGTCAATTAATAGTATATATAGTTGTGTACTTGTCAATTAATAGTATAGTTGTGTGCTTGTCAATTAATAGTATATATAGTTGTGTACTTGTCAATTAATGGTCTATATAGTTGTGTACTTGTCAATTAATGGTCTATATAGTTGTGTACTTGATGTATAGACAAATATATTCAACAATTCGTGTCCAGAGATATACTTCCATAATTAGAAATAGGTGAGGTCCAGGAATGTGTATGAGTGGGCTAGAGACTATGGTATCAGAGTGTACATTGAGATTCAGTTACCCCGCCTATTGAGCTGGTGGCATGTTAAGTGCAAATCCATGTGGTGCCTAATAGTGCGTGTTGAGCAGTAAATAAACCCTGGGTGTCTCTTTAAGCTACGGCATCATGCGAATAAAATGTGAAGTAATTATTATGTTAAACTTGTAACAAAAAAAACTTGGATGAACACAGCAAAAAGACAAAACAACTTATCAAAATCGCTATGTGGAAACAACGCTTAAGCAAAACTATTTTTTTATAAATAAAAGAACACAATCCACCACATAGGGTGTGCATTACTACATGAGCAAGTTAATCTGTTTACCAAGCAAGCTAATCGCACATATAACAACGTCACGTTCAAGGAATTCCGGGACGTTCTGGTAAATGTTGTTAAATTCTGTATGAATAAAGAAACTACAATTAATATTTAAATTAAATATTTAACTAAATTTGAAAATTGACAAGATATCAACAACAGTACAAAATACAAACGGCGCAAACCCGACTAGTTCCGTCTGTGCCACTATACATCATACTGTGAGGACAGCCAGGATATTGACTTACACCATTTATGTGTTTATCCTGGGGGAGGGGGGGGGGTGGGGGTGTTATGAGGGCATAGGGGCGGAAACTGTGAACTAAGCTGTTAATGAGGGCATGGACTCTGTGAACTAAGCTGTTAATGAGGGCATGGACACTGAACTAAGCTGTTAATGAGGGCATGGACTCTGTGAACTAAGCTGTTAATGAGGGCATGGACTCTGTGAACTAAGCTGTTAATGAGGGCATGGACACTGTGAACTAAGCTGTTAATGAGGGCATGGACTCTGTGAACTAAGCTGTTAATGAGGGCATGGACACTGTGAACTAAGCTGTTAATGAGGGCATGGAAACTGAACTAAGCTGTTAATGAGGGCATGGACACTGTGAACTAAGCTGTTAATGAGGGCATGGACTCTGTGAACTAAGCTGTTAATGAGGGCATGGACTCTGTGAACTAAGCTGTTAATGAGGGCATGGAAACTGAACTAAGCTGTTAATGAGGGCATGGACTCTGTGAACTAAGCTGTTAATGAGGGCATGGACTCTGTGAACTAAGCTGTTAATGAGGGCATGGACACTGAACTAAGCTGTTAATGAGGGCATGGAAACTGTGAACTAAGCTGTTAATGAGGGCATGGACTCTGTGAACTAAGCTGTTAATGAGGGCATGGACACTGAACTAAGCTGTTAATGAGGGCATGGACTCTGTGAACTAAGCTGTTAATGAGGGCATGGACTCTGTGAACTAAGCTGTTAATGAGGGCATGGAAACTGAACTAAGCTGTTAATGAGGGCATGGACACTGTGAACTAAGCTGTTAATGAGGGCATGGACACAACTAAGCTGTTAATGAGGGCATGGACTCTGTGAACTAAGCTGTTAATGAGGGCATGGACACTGTGAACTAAGCTGTTAATGAGGGCATGGACACTGTGAACTAAGCTGTTAATGAGGGCATGGACTCTGTGAACTAAGCTGTTAATGAGGGCATGGACACTGTGAACTAAGCTGTTAATGAGGGCATGGACACTGTGAACTAAGCTGTTAATGAGGGCATGGACACTGAACTAAGCTGTTAATGAGGGCATGGACACTGAACTAAGCTGTTAATGAGGGCATGGACACTGTGAACTTAGCTGTTAATGAGGGCATGGACACTGTGAACAAAGCTGTTAATGAGGGCATGGACACTGTGAACTAAGCTGTTAATGAGGGCATGGACACTGAACTAAGCTGTTAATGAGGGCATGGAAACTGAACTAAGCTGTTAATGAGGGCATGGACTCTGTGAACTAAGCTGTTAATGAGGGCATGGACACTGAACTAAGCTGTTAATGAGGGCATGGACACTGAACTAAGCTGTTAATGAGGGCATGGACACTGAACTAAGCTGTTAATGAGGGCATGGACACTGAACTAAGCTGTTAATGAGGGCATGGACACTGTGAACTTAGCTGTTAATGAGGGCATGGACACTGTGAAATAAGCTGTTAATGAGGGCATGGACACTGTGAACTAAGCTGTTAATGAGGGCATGGACACTGAACTAAGCTGTTAATGAGGGCATGGAAACTGTGAACTAAGCTGTTAATGAGGGCATGGACTCTGTGAACTAAGCTGTTAATGAGGGCATGGACACTGAACTAAGCTGTTAAAGAGGGCATGGACTCTGTGAACTAAGCTGTTAATGAGGGCATGGACTCTGTGAACTAAGCTGTTAATGAGGGCATGGAAACTGAACTAAGCTGTTAATGAGGGCATGGACTCTGTGAACTAAGCTGTTAATGAGGGCATGGACACAACTAAGCTGTTAATGAGGGCATGTAAACTGTGAACTAAGCTGTTAATGAGGGCATGGAAACTGAACTAAGCTGTTAATGAGGGCATGGACACTGTGAACTAAGCTGTTAATGAGGGCATGGACACTGTGAACTAAGCTGTTAATGAGGGCATGGACACTGTGAACTAAGCTGTTAATGAGGGCATGGACACTATGAACTAAGCTGTTAATGAGGGCATGGATACTGTGAACTAAGCTGTTAATGAGGGCATGGAAACTGAACTAAGCTGTTAATGAGGGCATGGACACTGAACTAAGCTGTTAATGAGGGCATGGACACTGTGAACTAAGCTGTTAATGAGGGCATGGACACTGTGAACTAAGCTGTTAATGAGGGCATGGACTCTGTGAACTTAGCTGTTAATGAGGGCATGGACTCTGTGAACTTAGCTGTTAAGGAGGGCATGGACACTGTGAACTAAGCTGTTAATGAGGGCATGGAAACTGAACTAAGCTGTTAATGAGGGCATGGACACTGAACTAAGCTGTTAATGAGGGCATGGACACTGAACTAAGCTGTTAATGAGGGCATGGACACTGAACTAAGCTGTTAATGAGGGCATGGACACTGAACTAAGCTGTTAATGAGGGCATGGACACTGTGAACTTAGCTGTTAATGAGGGCATGGACACTGTGAAATAAGCTGTTAATGAGGGCATGGACACTGTGAACTAAGCTGTTAATGAGGGCATGGACACTGAACTAAGCTGTTAATGAGGGCATGGAAACTGTGAACTAAGCTGTTAATGAGGGCATGGACTCTGTGAACTAAGCTGTTAATGAGGGCATGGACACTGGAACTAAGCTGTTAAAGAGGGCATGGACTCTGTGAACTAAGCTGTTAATGAGGGCATGGACTCTGTGAACTAAGCTGTTAATGAGGGCATGGAAACTGAACTAAGCTGTTAATGAGGGCATGGACTCTGTGAACTAAGCTGTTAATGAGGGCATGGACACAACTAAGCTGTTAATGAGGGCATGTAAACTGTGAACTAAGCTGTTAATGAGGGCATGGAAACTGAACTAAGCTGTTAATGAGGGCATGGACACTGTGAACTAAGCTGTTAATGAGGGCATGGACACTGTGAACTAAGCTGTTAATGAGGGCATGGACACTGTGAACTAAGCTGTTAATGAGGGCATGGACACTATGAACTAAGCTGTTAATGAGGGCATGGATACTGTGAACTAAGCTGTTAATGAGGGCATGGAAACTGAACTAAGCTGTTAATGAGGGCATGGACACTGAACTAAGCTGTTAATGAGGGCATGGACACTGTGAACTAAGCTGTTAATGAGGGCATGGACACTGTGAACTAAGCTGTTAATGAGGGCATGGACTCTGTGAACTTAGCTGTTAATGAGGGCATGGACTCTGTGAACTTAGCTGTTAAGGAGGGCATGGACACTGTGAACTAAGCTGTTAATGAGGGCATGGAAACTGAACTAAGCTGTTAATGAGGGCATGGACACTGAACTAAGCTGTTAATGAGGGCATGGACACTGAACTAAGCTGTTAATGAGGGCATGGAAACTGTGAACTAAGCTGTTTAATGAGGGCATGGACACTGTGAACTAAGCTGTTAATGAGGGCATGGACACTGTGAACTAAGCTGTTAATGAGGGCATGGACACTGTGAACTAAGCTGTTAATGAGGGCATGGACTCTGTGAACTAAGCTGTTAATGAGGGCATGGACACTGAACTAAGCTGTTAATGAGGGCATGGACACTGTGAACTAAGCTGTTAATGAGGGCATGGACATTGTGAACTAAGCTGTTAATGAGGGCATGGACTCTGTGAACTAAGCTGTTAATGAGGGCATGGACTCTGTGAACTAAGCTGTTAATGAGGGCATGGACACTGTGAACTAAGCTGTTAATGAGGGCATGGACACTGTGAACTAAGCTGTTAATGAGGGCATGGACACTGTGAACTAAGCTGTTAATGAGGGCATGGACACTGTGAACTAAGCTGTTAATGAGGGCATGGACACTGTAAACTTAGCTGTTAATGAGGGCATGGACACTGTGAACTAAGCTGTTAATGAGGGCATGGACACTGTGAACTTAGCTGTTAATGAGGGCATGGACTCTGTGAACTTAGCTGTTAATGAGGGCATGGACTCTGTGAACTAAGCTGTTAATGAGGGCATGGACACTGTGAACTCTGTGAACTTAGCTGTTAATGAGGGCATGGACTCTGTGAACTAAGCTGTTAATGAGGGCATGGACACTGAACTAAGCTGTTAATGAGGGCATGGACTCTGTGAACTAAGCTGTTAATGAGGGCATGGACACTGTGAACTTAGCTGTTAATGAGGGCATGGACTCTGTGAACTAAGCTGTTAATGAGGGCATGGACACTGAACTAAGCTGTTAATGAGGGCATGGACTCTGTGAACTAAGCTGTTAATGAGGGCATGGACTCTGTGAACTAAGCTGTTAATGAGGGCATGGACACTGTGAACTAAGCTGTTAATGAGGGCATGGACACTGTGAACTAAGCTGTTAATGAGGGCATGGACACTGTGAACTAAGCTGTTAATGAGGGCATGGACTCTGTGAACTAAGCTGTTAATGAGGGCATGGACACTGAACTAAGCTGTTAATGAGGGCATGGACACTGTGAACTAAGCTGTTAATGAGGGCATGGACTCTGTGAACTAAGCTGTTAATGAGGGCATGGACACTGTGAACTAAGCTGTTAATGAGGGCATGGACTCTGTGAACTAAGCTGTTAATGAGGGCATGGACACTGTGAACTAAGCTGTTAATGAGGGCATGGACTCTGTGAACTAAGCTGTTAATGAGGGCATGGACACTGAACTAAGCTGTTAATGAGGGCATGGACACTGTGAACTAAGCTGTTAATGAGGGCATGGACTCTGTGAACTAAGCTGTTAATGAGGGCATGGACACTGTGAACTAAGCTGTTAATGAGGGCATGGACTCTGTGAACTAAGCTGTTAATGAGGGTATGGACACTGTGAACTAAGCTGTTAATGAGGGCATGGACACTGTGAACTAAGCTGTTAATGAGGGCATGGACTCTGTGAACTAAGCTGTTAATGAGGGCATGGACACTGTGAACTAAGCTGTTAATGAGGGCATGGACTCTGTGAACTAAGCTGTTAATGAGGGCATGGACACTGTGAACTAAGCTGTTAATGAGGGCATGGACTCTGTGAACTAAGCTGTTAATGAGGGCATGGACACTGAACTAAGCTGTTAATGAGGGCATGGACACTGTGAACTAAGCTGTTAATGAGGGCATGGACTCTGTGAACTAAGCTGTTAATGAGGGCATGGACACTGTGAACTAAGCTGTTAATGAGGGCATGGACTCTGTGAACTAAGCTGTTAATGAGGGCATGGACACTGTGAACTAAGCTGTTAATGAGGGCATGGACACTGTGAACTAAGCTGTTAATGAGGGCATGGAAACTGTGAACTAAGCTGTTAATGAGGGCATGGACTGTGAACTAAGCTGTTAATGAGGGCATGGAAACTGTGAACTAAGCTGTTAATGAGGGCATGGACTCTGAGCTAGGTTATTAATTAGGGAAGGTTAAAAGGTCTAGAAGTGGCTGTTAGTGGTGAGCAGTCTTGAAATGAGGGCTGGGCTAGGTTAAATGAGGGCTGGGCTAGGTTAAATGAGGGCTGGGCTAGGTTAAATGAGGGCTGGGCTAGGTTAAATGAGGGCTGGGCTAGGTTAAATGAGGGCTGGGCTAGGTTAAATGAGAGCTGGGCTAGGTTAAGTTTGGGTGTGCTAGGCATGGTTGGTCTAAGGTAGGGTAGGCAACCTGGGCAAGGCCAGGATAGATTAGGCTTGGCAAGGTTTGATTGGGCGAGGTTAAGTTAGGCTATGTTAGATTAGGTTAGGCTAGGCTAGGATATGTTTAGATGATATTATGCTACCGTGTGCTAGGCTGTATTGTTAAGGGGAGATTTCCACTTGAGGGAGTTTTTTCTTGACTCCTTTCTCCCTCATGTTTAGCCCCATTGCTTTTGAGATTTTAAGATGTTCGCCCCATTAGTTTGGCGATTTTAAGAACTTTCACCCCATTTATGTCACTTTTAAGACCTGTCGTCCCATTTAGGTGTAAACAAAAATCCTGGCGAGCGATAGCGAGCCTGTAATTTAAGAGGAACCGGCCTTCGGCCGGGACATTTTTCTACCGAAAAATGTACAAATTTATCTTGAAAGGGGGTCAAGGGGGTGTAATTTCAAGCTTGATGGAAGTCTAGGAAACACACTAAAAACTTCCCCTTAATTTAAGTGAAATTATATTACATTTTGACTGCAAGTACACGGTAACAATCGGTAGTTTCCAATTGGAAGTTATTGTACCAAAATCACCACAGGAAAACCTTGATCCTCCAATAAAACAGGGTTAAATAATAATAATAATGTCCAGTCTCTTGTTTACTGAAGGGTCTGTATGCAGGGCCCATAGTCCCTTCACCCATGTAGTCCTTTCGCCCACTCTTAGAGGTAACCAATCCTAACCTTATGGGGAGATATGGTGCTTTTTTTTAGACCACCTTCTCCCTCATCTTTAGCCCCATTATGTTGGCGATTTTATGAACTTTCGCCCCATTTCTGTCAATTTTAAGACCTTTCCTGCCATTTAGGTGTCGATTATTTCCTGGCGAGCGATAGTGAGCCTGTAATTTAAGAGGAACCGGCCTTCGGCCGGTGTAACTAAAATGTACAGTCACTAAAATGTACAGTCACTAAAATGTACAACTTTGTCTTGAAAGGAGGTCTAGGGGGCGTCTTTTTAAGCTTGATGGAGGTCTAGCGAGGAAACTAGAAAAATAATAAATAAATGAAAAACTCGACCAAAAAGTGAAGGATCTGCCCTTAACGGAACATAACTTCCCATAACATATACGATATACGATATACGAACGTCAAATAGTGGACGATACGACTAGGATGTATGCTAAAACATATGGACGAAAGTATCTTGAAATAGGCGAAAAAGAATTGTAAACTGAAGAATTGAAGGCGATACAACCTGATACGTTAAGAGCCAATTAACACCTTGTTCGGGTTAGGCTAAGGGGGGGGGAGGGGGGTTACCGGTATAAGAGGTGACAAGTAGGCCTATACCGGTACTTTATATGGCACCCTAAGAGAACCTGCAGTCACTAAACAATAGAGTAGTTTGTAGCTAATGGGCGAGCTAACACGTACGGTAGTTTATTGTTATTATTATTATTATTATTATTATTATTATTATTGTTATTATTATTATTATTTTTTTTTTTTTTTTTTTTTTTTTTTTTTTCGATTGGTTTGATTCTTGGCTAGATATGGTCCTTAGCCTATCCTGTTGAAAGAAGAAATTATGACTTGTATTTGCGCTGAGTGAAACAGAGAAGAAAAGGGAGGGTCAAGTGGATTTTAGCAATGTGAAAGGTAGAAAGTCTGGAATAGATGAGAGAGTCGGAGTGTAATAGGGCGTGGCTATTATTGTGAAGGATGAGCTATGAGGGGTTATAAAAGAGTGGAGAGAGGTGTCATCAAGGCTAATGTGGGTTGCGAATGCGGTTTAATAAGGGTGCAAGGTTGGTATTTGTGAGTGCATATTGGCCAGGAGGTGAAAGGACGGTAGAGAAGGTGGGGGGGTTTGGGGGGAAGATATGAGGTATTGTCTACAAGGGTTTGAGGAAAATTAAAATGTGGTATTTTAGGGAACCTGAATTCTAGAGTAGGTTATGAATCTGTTGAGGGAGTGATAGGTAGTTTTGGTGTGGATGGTGTAAACGAGAGTGAAGACAGAATGATTGATATATGTGGAGAGTGTAGAATGAGTGTAGGTAATACGTTCTTCAAAAAGAGACTTATGCATAGCTATACATGGCATAGACTTGCGAGGGGAGAAATTGTATAGAGGGCATTAATGGATCATATGTTGGTGACAAGGGAAAGAATGTGTAGACTGCTGGATGTGAATGTGTAGACTGCTGGATGTGAATGTGTAGACTGCTGGATGTGAATGTGTAGACTGCTGGATGTGAATGTGTAGACTGCTGGATGTGAATGTGTAGACTGCTGGATGTGAATGTGTAGACTGCTGGATGTGAATGTGTAGACTGCTGGATGTGAATGTGTAGACTGCTGGATGTGAATGTGTAGACTGCTGGATGTGAATGTGTAGACTGCTGGATGTGAATGTGTAGACTGCTGGATGTGAATGTGTAGACTGCTGGATGTGAATGTGTAGACTGCTGGATGTGAATGTGTAGACTGCTGGATGTGAATGTAGACTGCTGGATGTGAATGTGTAGACTGCTGGATGTGAATGTGTAGACTGCTGGATGTGAATGTAGACTGCTGGATGTGAATGTGTAGACTGCTGGATGTGAATGTGTAGACTGCTGGATGTGAATGTGTAGACTGCTGGATGTGAATGTGTAGACTGCTGGATGTGAATGTGTAGACTGCTGGATGTGAATGTGTAGACTGCTGGATGTGAATGTGAGGCTGAGGGTATGTGTGATCATTGAGTGAATATTTTGAGGAACGAAAGATGATGTACTGGAAGGAGGTAAATAGAGTAAGGAAAGCAGAACAAAGGAGTGAAGAGCCAGTGAAAGATGCAATTGGAGAGTTACTAAAGGAAGGTGTGCAAGTGAGGAAATGATATGTTGAGTATTTTAAATCTTTGATGAATAAGTAACACCCCGTTCTTGACATTAATCATCAATTACAAACCCCAATGTACTTGAATAAACTAATGTAAGAGATGGAAGAGAGGCAGTGATAGAAGCAGTGTTTGATGGAATCAGATTACCCAGACTACCCAGATGGGAGGGAATGAATGAAAGGATTGAGAAGAATGAGGTGAAAGAAGCAGTTAACCAAATGAGAGCGGGTAAAGCAGAAGGTATGGATGGCATTGATGTGTAGTGTATTAACCCATCATGTACCGGCGACGTCTTATATATTTTATTCTAGCTATGTTTAAACAATTTTGTGCACTTTAAGAAGGATCTTTGGTAGTAAAAGGGGTTAATGGAGATCATTCGAAGCCTGTTAATTTGACTATCTAAACTCTACAGTGGAACACATTCTATCCATTTCTCCTTTCTCAGAAATCTCCATCTTAGGAGATTTCAACGTTCACCACCGCCATTGGCTCTCCTCTCGCACTACTGATCCACCTGGTGAACAAGCCTACGTCTTTTCTATCCTAAATGACCTAGAGCAGTTAGTTCAGCAACCCACCCGTATCCCGGATCGCATCGGAGATCGGCCCAACATTCTTGACTTGTTTCTAACTTCTAACCCTTCTTCTTATACTGTCGATCTTTTCTCTCCTCTGGGCTCCTCCGACCATAAACTTATCTCTGTCACCTGTCCTATCTCTCCAGTACAGCCACCCGATCCTCCTAGCCGGCGGCGCTTGTGGCACTTTGGCGCTGCCGACGGGGAGGCTCTTCGGCAGTACTTCTTTGATTTCCCATGGAATGATTTCTGCTTCCATGGCCGAGGACCCTCGGAGTGCTGAACGCATTACCGAGGTAATCCTATCGGGCATGGAAGCATACATTCCATTCTCTTTCTCTCAGACTAATGCTAAAAAATCTTGGTTTACTCACGCCTGTTCTACTGCTGTCCGCAATAAGGAGGAAGCATTCAAACGGTACCGACGCCTTAAAACTCAAGACTCTCATTCTTCATATGTTTCTGCCCGGAATCAAGCCAAATCTGTTCTTCGACTTGCCAAACACTCTTTCATCAATAATAAATGCACTAAACTATCCAACTCTAGCTCTTCCCAAGCTTTCTGGCATCTAGCCAAAAACCTCTCCAACAATTTCTCTTCCTCGTCTTTCCCTCCCCTTTCCCACTCTGATGGCACAACCATCACTTCTTCCTCTGACAAAGCTAAACTCTTCGCTCAAACTTTTGCTAGAAACTCCACCTTGGATGATTCCGGTGCTATTCCTCCCTCTCCGCCCTCCTCTCTCTTACTTATGCCTAATATCCTAATCTCTTCTAAAGATGTACTTTCTACCCTCTCTGGGCTTAACACTAATAAGGCGTACGGTCCGGACGGTGTTCCTCCTGTTGTTCTCAAAAACTGTGCTTCCGTGCTGACTCCCTGCCTAGGCAAACTCTTTCGTCTCTGTCTATCCTCTAACGTCTTCCCTTCATGCTGGAAGTTTGCTCACATTCAACCTGTCCCAAAGAAGGGTGACCGCTCTCAACCCTCCAACTATCGTCCAATTGCTCTTATCTCTTGTCTTTCTAAAGTTTTTGAAACTATTCTTGCTTCCAAATTTCTTAAGCATTTCTCTTCTCATAATCTGCTCTCAGATCGCCAGTATGGCTTCCTTAAGGGTCGCTCTACTGGTGATCTTCTTTCATATCTTACTAACTCTTGGTCATCCTCCTTCCGGGACTTCGGTGAGACTTTTTCTATTGCACTAGACATATCGAAAGCCTTCGATAGAGTCTGGCATAAATCTTTAATTTCTAAACTACCCTCCTTCGGTTTCTATCCCTCCATCTGTGCCTTTGTCTCTAATTTCCTTTCCGGCCGTTCCATAGCCGCGGTTGTGGACGGCCATTGTTCACTTCCTCACCCTATAACTCCGGTGTTCCTCAGGGCTCTGTCCTATCTCCTATTCTCTTTCTAATTTTTATAAATGATCTCCTTAACTGTACCTTAATTCCCATCCATTCATACGCAGACGACTCAACCTTACACTACTCCATTAGTTTTTCAGAACGCCCCAGCCAGCAATCCCTCAACGACAAACGTAATGAAGCCATAGAACTCTTAAATTCTGATCTAAATACTATTTCCAATTGGGGCAGAGAAAACCTTGTTAACTTTAATGCTTCCAAAACCCAATTTCTCCATCTATCTACCCGTCAGGATCTCCCAGCGGACTATCCCTTATTCTTCAACAATACAAAAATCAACCCTTCATCTTCTCTCAATATTCTTGGTGTCTCTTTTTCTTCTGCTCTCATTTGGAAGGACCATATTACCAGTCTTGCTAAGGCAGCCTCCCAGAAGCTGGGTGTGCTCAACCGCCTTAGGGGGTTCTTTTCCCCTGCACAGCTTCTTGCTCTGTACAGGGGCATAGTGTGCCCTTGTATTGAGTATTGTTCACATGTGTGGGGAGGTTCCTCTCATACCGCTCTCCTAGACAAAGTTGAAAGGAAGGCCTTTCGTATCATTAACTCCCGTCCACTCACCAACTCTCTGCAATCTCTCTCTCTCCGCCGCAATGTTGCATCTCTCTCGCTATTCTATCGCTACTATAATAATCAGTGTTCCTCAGAGCTATCCCAGTGCATACCACCTCCTTTACGTAGGGCACGTGGTACCCGTCTTGCAACTCAATCCCACCCCTACTCTGTGCAACTCTCCAACCCAAGAGTGAAACGTTACTCTCAAACTTTCTTCTACTCAACAGCTGAGCTCTGGAACTCTCTCCCAGAATCAGTCTTTCCCTCTTTCTATGACTTAAATTGCTTCAAACTCCGTGTGTCCAGGCATTTTGGCTCGAACGTCCCTTGATTTTGGCCATGTCACTCTTTCAACTATGGGGGAGGCACTTGCTATAGGCAGTTATGCCTTTTGCCTCCCTCAATCACATACAAAAAAAAAAAAAAAAAAAAATTGCTGGAGACCCTTCTTAAACTTAATAATATCGTCAAATAGTAGTTATCATAAAATATACAGGACAGCACTGGTACTGAAAGGATTAAGAAGGGCTGAGATGTGATAATAGATTGGTTGATGAGACTGTTTGCTTTGTTGTGTCAATGGTACCACTACACTGGAGGAGTGCATGTATTGTGCCGTTGTACAAGGGGAAGGGAGACCGGCAAGAGCGTTCAAGTTATAGAGGTATTAGTTTATTATCAGTGGTTGGAAAGCTGTATGGCAGGGTGTTGATAAAGAGGGTAATAAAGGGTACAAAAGGTGCAATAGGAGAAGAACAGTGCACCTTTAGGAGGAGAAAGGGTTGTGTGGATCAGATAGTTGCAGTTAGACAGCTGTGCAAGAAGTATTTAGGGAAATGTAAAGATTTTTTGTTTTGGGGGTCTGTTATGGATTTGGAAAAAGCGTATGATTGTGTGGATCTATAGCACAAAAACAAGCCAAGTAAATGAGAAAAAAAAACATTAGACAAAATAAATATAAACAAGGTATCCAAATCCTGACTGTTTGTTTGTCTGTGTTCGTGTGTCTTTAGTTATATACCGGTGCCGATCTATCTCTCCCTCCCTGCATCTCATCACCCACGGCTGACATATTTGGGTACCTCCCCGTCTATATCCAGCGACCCTTTGTGCGTTCATACCGCGAGTCGGGAAATAAAAAAAAAAAAAAAAAAAAAAAAAGGAATGAAAATTAGATGCTAAGTTTGTTGTGTGTGAGGAAATTCCTGCTTAATTTGTTCCTTGAATTTCACGTTTTATTTTGTCTTATTTATATTTGAAAGTGAAGTTGTTTATGTAAACATGAGTGGGGATTGACAGTGTGTGTGTATTCACTTGCTTGTTCGTCAAGGGGAATCCACGCAATGCGAGCTAAGCTCATTATTATCGCGCCTCCTTAACTGGGAATGTATTGCGTGAAATGCATGTTAAGTGTTTATGTATCGTTGGAATGGCTGTGGATATGTGTGTAGTCTGTATTTTAGCCAATTGGCGACATCTGGAAACGAAGGGTTAGGGTTAATCTGTAGGTACCATTCTCACTACGGTACCAGTCTCACCCGAAGGCTTAGGTTGACCAGTAGCTTAGGTTGACCAGTACGATACCCATCTCACCTTGTAACCGATCACCAACCCCAGATGGGACGTCACAACTTCGTCCACTTATACCAGGTTCCTATTTATACTGCTAGGTGAATAGAGGCTACACCATTAGGAGACTTGCCCAAATGTCTCTTCCCCGCCTGGGTCTCGAACCCGGGACCTTCTGGTTGTGAGCCAGATGTGCTATCAGTTACGCCACGGGGAGTGTGTGTGTGTGTGTAATTAAGCTGAAACAATGTCTTAACGATATCAAAAATATACTGGAAAGTCAGTAATGTAGTTCCAAACCCCACACGATATATCCTGTACCAGTATTACACAATGTTTGTTAAGGACTTGTACATAACTAATTGTAAAGGGAGATTAATCTCAGCAGTTACACCAATGTGGTGGAAGTTGACCGATCTCTGTTACTAAAGGGTCACTTGCTTGCTTGGTCTGGATTGGGGAGATTGTAGGCATCAATCGAGCAGGGAAGTACCCAGGGGAGGCCTCAGAGGCATGAGATAAGGATTTAAACACCATACGAGGAGGAACACTTTATAGACGTTACACATATAGATTCACCAGGCCATTGGCCTGATGAAAGTATATGGTATGTGAAATGTTGTCAATAAAGTACTCCTCCTTATATTATGTTTAAATTCATTGTCAACATTTCTGAGTTTTATTTTGATCAATGTGATACGGAGTTGCTGGATCTCCTGTTTCATTTGTCTGGCTTCTCATACTGGCTTTGTTTGCGTTTCGCCTACACAGAAAGTAATCTCGCTAGCTCTCACAAACGCCTCCTCTTACCACTCCACTAAACAAGGACACTACACTTCTTTCCAATACACCAAACAAATATATTTAACGGACGTGTGCACAAACCAACCTCGGAGTCTCGGGGTGGGGATGGGCCATACTTACTTGACCTTCCCCTTACAACCGCTCAAAATGTTCTGGACCACAGCCTGTCACTCTTACTATCAACTTATCTCTGTTACCTGTCCTATCTCTCCAGTACGGCCATCCGGTCCTCCCAGCCGGCGGCGCATGTGACACTTTGGAACTTGTCTTCTGGGAGGCTCTTTGAAAGTATTTCTTTGATTTGCCATGGAAGCATGGAGGCATACATTCCATTTTCTTTCTCTCAGTCTATTGCAAACAAAATCTTGGTTTACTCACTCTTGTTCTACTGCTGTCCGCAATAAGGAAGAAGCATTCAAACGGTACCGTTGCCTTTCAAAATTAAGAATCTCGTCCTCTTTAAGTTTCTGCCCATTATCAAGTCAAATCTCTCTGGGATTAATACTAAGAAGGTGTATTGACCTAATGGTGTTCTACCTGTCATGCTCAAAAACTGTTCTTCCATGTTGAATCCCTGTCTAGGCACTTTTCCATCTCTCTCTTTGACTTACCAAAGTTTGCTCAGTGTATGCTGAACGCATTACCGAGGTAATCATCTTGGGCCCGGAGGCATTCATTCCATTTTCTTTCTCTCAGTCTAATGCAAATAGTATCTTGTTTTACTGATGTCCGCAATAAGGAAGTATCATTCGAACAGTACCGTCACCTTCAAACTCAAGAATCTTGTACTCTTTATATTTCTGCCCGGAAAAACTCTTTTATCAATAACAAATATAATTATTTTTCCAACTCTAGCTCTACCCAAGCTTTTTGGCATCTCGCCAAAATCCTCTCCAACAATATTACTTCCTCGTCTTTCCCTCCACTTTTCCACTCCGACGGCACCACCATCACTTCTTCCTTAGACAAAGCTGAACTCTTCGCTCAACCTTTTGCTAAAATCGCCACCTTGGATGATTCCAGTGTTATTCCTCCCTCTCCACCCCCTTTTGTCTTACTTATGCCTAATATTGTAATCTCTTCTAAAGATGTACATTCTGCTCTCTCTGGGCTTAATGCTAAGGCGACCTAATGGACCAGATGGTGTTCCTCCTGTTGTACTAAAAAACTGTTCTGTAAACTTTTCCATCTGTCTTTCCTGTAATGGACGTGTTCTCTTGCTGGACGTTTGCTCTCATTCAATCCCGAAGATGGATGACCCCTCTTAACTATCATCCAATTGCTCTCATATCTTGCATCTCTTAAAGTGTTTTAATCTATTCTTATTTCAAAATTTCTTAAGCATTTCTCTTCCCATGACTTCCTTTCTGATCGCCAGTATGATTTCCTTAAGGGCTACTCTACGGGTGATCTCCTTCCTTATCTTACTAACTCTTGGTCTTCCTCCTTTCATGCCTTAGGTGAGACATTTTGTTTAATGCATTTGACGTATCCAAAACATTCCATAGAGTATGACATAAAGCCCTTGTTTCCAAACTAACGTCCTTCGGTTTCTATCCCTCCATCTGTGCCTTATCTATCTGTGCCAATTTCCTTTCTGACTCTTCCATAGCTGCGGTTTGGAATGTCCACCACTCATTTCCTCAACCTATCAACTCCGGTGTTCCTCAGGGTTCTGCCCTATCTCCAATACTATTTCTAATATTTATTAATGATCTTCTCGACTGTATCTCTAGTCCTATCCACTCTTATGCCGATGACTTTACCTTACACTATTCAATTAGCTTAAGGGGAGGTTTTTAGTTTGGTCCCTAGATATCCTTCAAGCTTAAGATGACACCCCCTTGAGCCCCTTTCAAGATAAATTTGTACATTTTTCGGTAGAAAATTGTCCCGGCTGAAAGCCGGTTTCTCTTAAATTACAGGCTCGCTATCGCTTGCCAGGATAAAATCGACACCTAAATGGCACGAAAGGTCTTAAAATTGACAGAAATGGGTTGAAAGTTCTTAAAATCGTCAAAATAATGGGGCAAACTTCTTAAAATCTCAAAAGCAATGGGGCTAGACATGAGGGAGAAAAGGGGTCAAGAAAAAAAAGTCCCTCAAGTGGAAATCTCCCCTTAAGACAATGACCCACCAATGCAGTTACTTCAAAACTCTAAAAGTGATGAGGCCACAGCACACCTATGTTCTGATATATCAAATATATATCAACTTTATCGGATTGGGGCTGAGATGACCCCTTGTTGCTTTCAATGCTTCCAAAACCCAATGTCTCCATCTATCTATCTATCTGTCACAATCTATCTATCTGTCACAATCTATCTATCTGTCTATCTATCTGTCACAACCCAATGTCTCCATCTATCTCTCTGTCACAATCTATCTATCTGTCACAATCTATCTATCTGTCACAATCTATCTGTCACAATCCAATGTCTCCATCTATCTCTCTGTCACAATCTATCTATCTGTCACAATATATCTATCTGTCTATCTATCTGTCACAATCTATCTGTCACAACCCAATGTCTCCATCTATCTATCTGTCACAACCCAATGTCTCCATCTATCTATCTGTCACATCTATCTGTCACAACCCAATGTCTCCATCTATCTATCTGTCACAACCCAATGTCTCCATCTATCTATCTGTCACAGTTTTGCACATGACTTTCCCTTACTCCTTCAAAACACACAAATCAATCCATCATCTTTCTCAATAATCTTGATGTATTTTTTTTTTTCTGACTTTTCTTGGAAAGGCCATATTACCACTCTTGCTAAAGCAGCTTCCCAGAAGTTAGGTGTGCTTAAGGGGAGGTTTTTAGTTTGTTCCCTAGTCCTCCATCAAGCTTAAAATTACACCCCCTAGGCTCCCTTCCCAGATAAATTTGTACCTTTTTCGGTAGAAAAAATTTCCGGCCAAAGGCCGGTTCCTATTAAATTACAGGCTTGCTATCGCTCGCCAGGAAAAAATTGACACCTAAATGGGACGAAAGGTCTTAAAATGGGCCAAAACTTCTTAAAATCGCCAAACTAATGGAGCGAACATCTTAAAATCTCAAAAGCAATGGGGCTGAACATGAGGGAGAAAGGGGTCCAGAAAATAATCCCTCAAGTAGAAATCTCCCCTTAATCATCTCCATGGGTTCTCCACCCCCGTACAGCTTCTAGGTGTATACAGGGGCACTGTGCACCCATGTATCGAGCACCGTTTGCAATTGTGGCGAGGTTCCACCTATACTGCACTTCTTGAAAGGGTCGTCAAAAGCATTTAGTCTTATCAACTCATCTCCTCTTACTAATTCTTTACAATCTCTCTCTACACGCCACAATGTTGCATCTCACTCACTCTTCTAAAGCTATTACATAAATCAGTGTTCTTCTGAGCTATCTTAGTGATTACCTCCCCCCTTACAGTGAATAGTTGGCACCTGCCTTTCAACATATTCCCATCGCTATTCTGTCCAACTCTCTAACCCAAGAGTGAACCAGTTTTGAAAGTATTGCTTCCACTCAACACGTAAGCTATGGAACTCTCACCCTCAATATATATTCCCCTCATTTTATAATTTAATATGCTTTAGACTCTTGTGTGTTCAAACATCTTGAGTCTAACGCTCCGTGAATTTGGCTCTATCGTTCTTTCAAGTTTTGGGGGAGACACATGTTACAGGCAGTTTTGGGGGAGACACATGTTACAGGCAGTTTTGGGGGAGACACATGTTACAGGCAGTTTTGGGGGAGACACATGTTACAGGCAGTTTTGGGGGAGACACATGTTACAGGCAGTTTTGGGGGAGACACATGTTACAGGCAGTTTTGGGGGAGACACATGTTACAGGCAGTTTTGGGGGAGACATGTTACAGGCAGTTTTGGGGGAGACACATGTTACAGGCAGTTTTGGGGGAGACACATGTTACAGGCAGTTTCGCCTTTGTTTTCTTCATATATGTAGACAAAACAAACTCTTGTCTACTTCTTGTTGTTCCTTGTTATCCCCTCTGATATGATGGCATGATTATATATATATATATATATATATATATATATATATATATATATATATATATATATATTCTAGTTGACATTATAAGACTTGATCCAGCTTATAATGGTCCATGAGTAATCAAAGAGGTAAAAACTATCTCCCTTCTCCCTCATGTTTACCTTCATTTGTTTTCAGATTATAAGACATTCGGCCCATTGGTTTGGCGATTTTAAGACCTTTCATCCCATTTGTTTGTGCCATTTATGTGTAAAAAAAAATCCTGCCAAGCGATAGCAAACCAGTAATTTAGGAGGAGTCGGCCTTTGGCCGGGACATTTTTCTATCTGAAATGTACAAATTTATCAATGTTTTAATGTGTTTTAACTTGATACAGGTATAGGGAGGAAACTAAAATAAATTATATATAAATAAATGAATAAATAAATAAAGTTTTTAGTTTGTTTCCTACTCCTCCAGCAATCTAAAAAATTCACCCCCTTGACCCCCTTTCAAGATAAATGTTTACATTTTTCGGTAGAAAAATTTCCCGGCCAAAGGCCGGTTACTCTTAAATTACAGGCTCGCTATCGCTCGCCAGGATAAAATCGACACCTACATGGCACGAAAGATCTTAAAATTGACAGAATGGGGCGTAAATTCTTAAAATTGCCAAACTAATGGGGCGAACGTCTTAAAATCTCAAAAGCAAGGGGGCTAAACATGAGGGAGAAAGGAGTCAAGAAAAAAGTCCCTCAAGTGGAAATCTCCCCTTAAGGTGACTAAGATGGTTTAATGATGACCAGAATAAGCTTATATGTTGCGCGCGCACACACACACACACACACACTTTACACACACACACACACACACACTTTACACACACACACACACACTTTACACACACACACACACACACACACACACACACACACACACACACACACTTTACACACACACACACACACTTTACACACACACACACACACACACACACCGTTTAGGCCGTTTGATAGCTCCACACTTCTTCGAGTTAAGCCTTTGATCCTCCATTTTATATATATATAGCTCCTTGTTGATGTTTGGATTAGCAGGCAGCAGAGGTGTGCTTTCAGGTGTGGAAGTGAGGCCAGGTGAGCGGGGGGGTTGGTAGGTTTGTTAGTAGGTAGGTTTGAGTTTGTTAGTAGGTAAGTGAGTTTGTTAGGTAGGAAGGTAGGATATATTGTTCGTGGGTAGGTTTGTTAGGTAGGAAGGTAGGATATATTGTTCGTGGGTAGGTTTTGTAGATTTGCTCAAATGTAGGCTTGCAAATAGATAGGTTTGTTTGTAATCTGGTAGGTTGGACTTCAAGGATTTAAATTTTAATATATATATATATACCGGTATATATATATATATATATATATATATATACCGGTATATATATATATATATATATATATACCGGTATATATAAAGGTAGGACTATGAAACACACACAAGCATAAACCGAAGCAAATGAACCGAACAAGCACTAAGGCGCGCACTCAAGCCCAAACACAGATGGTCAGGCAAACACACTATCAGGCACAGCTCCAAGAAGGCTGCTAGTTCACTAGGTTAATAAAGTAAATAACCCTAGTTCCTTCATGAGAGAGAGAGAGAGAGAGAGAGAGAGAGAGAGAGAGAGAGAGAGAGATTATGAAACTAAAAGATACAAGTCGACAGAATAAGAACAAACAAATATTAAACTCCTGCATTTAAGGATTTTTATTTTCCAGCGCCTCCAAGACAAAGAAACTGGGCGCGAAAATAGTGAGAATCGCCAAACACAAGCACGAGATCTCTTGAACCTCGCCTGAACCCAGTCGTGAGAGGAATTGAATTACAGCAAGCACCCTCTCTGTAATTTTTGGCAGACGGCGCGAGATGTCGGATAACGGGAACAAAAGAATGATCAAATTAGCGTCAAAGGTAGAGCTGGCGAGATTTTGTTTATGCGAGAAAGATAAATAATAGTATATATATATATATATATATATATATATATATATATATATATATATATATATATATATATATATATATATATATATATATATATATATATATATATATATATATATATATATATATATATATATATATATATATATATATATATAGAGAGAGAGAGAGAGAGAGAGAGAGAGAGAGCGACCTCGACCTCAGGGTATATTCTACTTCTTTGTTTGTCTTTTGTAGACTATGAACAAGCATTCCATTTGGTAGAGATAACAGCTATAGCAAACTCACTACATGCACAAGGAATACAATGAAACATAGAGAACATTACTGAATATATATATATATATACTGTATAATTATGCAAAAGGCTCTGCTGTGGTCTGATTACACAGAGACACAAAGAAGATCAATTTGGAATGAGGCAGGGAAACTAAATTTCACCCAAGCCGTTCACAGCTTATCTTGAAGGGATCTTCAGAAAATTGTCATGGGAATCAAAGTTAATTAATGTAGATGGGGAATACTTTTAACCATCTCAGATTTGCAGATGACATTGTCTTAATTTCAGATCAAGCAGAAAAGCTCCAAGAAATGCTTAATGATCTCAATGAAGAAAGTCTCAAAGTAGGTCTATAATGAACAGTAGTGAAACCAAAGTTATGTACAATGATAAGGCTGAACGCAAAAATAATTAGGATTGATAACAACAATTATCTTGGTCTACCTGGAGTTTCCGGATAACGGTAAATGGTAAAGTAATGAAACTATCAAAAGACAATGAACCTGAAATAATAAGGCGAATCACTCTAGGATGGAAAGCATTCGGCAAACAGAAGAACATCATGAAAAGTACACTACCAATATGTTTTAACCATGAAGTTTATAACCAGTGTGTACTACCAACCATGATCTACGGATCCGAAACTTGGAAACTAACATAAGCAATGGAGAATAAGCTTAGGAGAATACAAAGAGCAATGGAGAGGTCAATGGTAGGGATAACTCTTAGAGATAGGAAGAGAGCATCGTGGGCAAGAGAGCAAACCAAAGTCAAGGATATTCTAGAAATTATCTTTCTCTCCTTTTCTCTCTTTCTCTGGCTTGTATCCATTCGGCCCCATTCAGCCAACTGTTTTAAGACGTTTATCCCCATCCAGGTGTTGATACCTTCCTTGATAGCGATCCAGCATTGTATGGAGAAATCCGGCTTCGCTGGAGACCTTTTTCTATCGAAAAATTTAAAAATTTAGCTTGCTCTCAAAACAAATATATATATATGCTGGCTTGCTACCGCTCACCAGGAAAACATTGACACCTGGATGGGGGTAAACGTCTTAAAACAGTAGGCTGAATGGGGCCGAATGGATACAAGCCAAAGAGAGAGTGAGAGAAAGTTAAAACAATCGAGGTGGGCTCCCTTAACCTCTGAGATACAAATGGCGTGAAGGATCATGTAGCGCACGGTAATGGCAGGAAAGGAACACCAAGGGCTGAGAGAAGAGCTTATCGAACAGTGTAGTTACCTGTGGTTACCAGCCGTTTGTAGCAGGTAGTTGGGCTATTACCACCACGGAAAGGGGTTTTTACAGGTGAAGATTATAGCGGGGGATTTGCTGACGAGGCACTGAGTGTTAACTTTTATTGTTTAACTACGTTTTCTACAGGTGTTCTGGGTAGAATATTTGTGTTTGTTCTGCGATTCTTTCTAATGTTTAACTTACCAGTTTTTAGATTAGGAATATAACTATTGACTACGAAAGAGCATTCCCTAAGATGAATGAACTTAGTTGGGTTACTAGCATATTAAAATAGCCATTAGATGTTTAAGTGTAAGCTGTCATGATATTAATCACCTATACTCCAAATATTGTCAGTTTTAGTACAATCACCGAATGTTATAAATATAATAAATTATGGTATTTTGATTAAGACAATATACAGTAGTACGGTACTGAATTAGTGTATATTATTAACCTCTTCTGTACCGGCCACGTCTTTTTAATTTGTCTCTAGCTATATTTAGACGATTTTATGCATTTTATGCTGTGGTCGTAAAAAAGGGTTAAGTGAGATCGCTCGAAGCCTTTTAATTACTGGAGGCACTTTTTGAACTGAATAAAATCGTCTAATAGTAGCCAGAATAATGTTAAAAGGACGCCTCGGTAATGAAGGGGTTAAGGCATTTACCAAAGAGTGCTTGACTGGGAGTACGATTACAAGCAATGCACATGAAAATCTATCTATCTATTGCTGGACGCCGTGATCCCCGAAGGGGTAGCCACGAACGAATCGCCCCCATGCACCTCTGTCGCCAGTCAGCTAACGCGCCTCCCATCCAGCACGCTTATACTTCTTAACTCCATCCTTCCACCTCTCTCTCGGTTTACCTCTCTCTCTTTGTCCTTCTACTTCACTCTTGTACACTGTCTTAGTCATTCTATCGCTTGGTATACGTTCCACATGGCCGAACCATCTCGAGATGTTCCTTTTCACACTTTCCAGCACATCTACATCCACACCACACTGCTCTCGTACTTCCTCATTCGTCTGTCTATCCCTCCATGTAACTCTGCACGCACTTCTCAAGTAATTAATTTCCACCCCTCTCACTCTTGGTTTGTGTCACTCCAACAACGTCTTCTTTACTTTCATGCTGATCACCCAATTTCTTGTTACTGCTTTCAGCGTTCCCTCTTCCCCTGTTGCACCCTCTCCTGCAATTCTTCATCCATACTCCCATCTTTACTAAACACACTGCCCAAATACTTAATTGAGCTGACATTCTCCATAGCCTTGCCATTAACCTCACCTCACACTCTGTGACTGCACCCTTTCAAAGACCATAACCTTACTCTTCCCCACATTTACCTTCAGATTCAGTTTTTCACACACTGTTCCAAACATATATACCAGACCCTGCAACTCCCATTATCATTCATCAGAACTGGATCGTTAGCAAACAGCAGTACAGGCAACTTCCACTCATGTCCTTCCCTTATCAGCAGTACACCAACATCCACTGCTCTTCCTTGTATTTCTTTCATGACTCCATCCATATATATATTGAACAACCATGGTGATATCACACACTCTTGTTTTAACCCAACATTCAGATCAAAGAACTTACTTTGTTCATTCTCCACATGTACCGACACCTTTGCACCCTTATACATGCTCTTCACTGGCAGAGGTGAGGAGGAGGAGGGTTTAGGTGTGTGGCGCGCCTGCAAACGTGTGCGTCAAGGGTGGGGCCTCAGAGTCTTATTAGGCCCCATCCTGGATCGAGAGGCCTCTCAGCTCCTTTGTTGTGGACCAATCAAGTTCCGAGGCCCATTTCTGGATTGAGGCGCCCCCTTGATCCATGATTAAGGTGATTTTCAGAGGTGGTGTGGTGTCTGGGATCCAGGGATTCCCAAGCCTAGTCTGGGGCAGGCTGGAGAGGCGACTTGGTTTCGGCTGGCCAATCAGCTTCCATGAATATCTCCTCTTTCCATCTCGCGCCTCGGTCCAGTGCTGGTGCCGGGGACAATATGCTTGTTCAAGCCGGGGGGGGGGGGGGGGGGGGGGCGGCGTAGGAGCTTCCACCCTCAGCTTCATGAGGAGCACAGGCGCTTGGGCAGTCAGGTACTGATCGCACTACCAAAAGAAATTGTTTCCCCACTCCGGGAACCTCGACTCTGTGGGAATGTGAATTTGGCTCGGTTATCTGGGGAGCTTGGGGTGTCGCCGCCTGTGGTGTTGCCTGTGTTGTCACTGGTGGTGTCATCTGTGGTGCCGGTGAATCTTCGAGGACTTGGTCAATAAATACAAATGAAGTGATTACCATCCATTACAGCAGGGTACTGGTAGTTTGGCTATTACCACCACCGAGGAGAGGGGTTGTTATAATCGTTGATTATATCGGGATTTGAAGCGGTGGTGTGGAGTTACTTGGGGGAGGTTATGTTTTTGCCTCCATTGTTCTATCGTGTGCTTGTCTGTAAACAAGATGTCTTGCAAAGTTATGAACCGATTTTCACGAAATTTAGTGGATAGGCCAAGGAAGAAGAAATTTAATTTAGGAGGCAATCCAGATCATATCCTGGAACCCAGATTCAGAAGAAAATTTAAGCCTGAAATATTAATTATGTAGGCGGAGGTATGCGCTCTACCAAGTGCCCCTCTAGTTTTTATAGTTTTAACTTCTTTCATACACGTGTTCTGGGGAGTTTTGTTCGTTTGTGATTTTTTTCTTCTAGGCTATTTGACTTGGATTCTCTCATAATACAACTTTACTACTACAGGTCTCTCGCTAAGCATAATTATTATGTCAGTCATTATTTAGGATACCAGTAATAAATTGGACAGAGAGTTTCTTAGTTCCATCAGGGTAGTTTTGGCCCATGACAAGCACGGAGAGGGACTGTCAAAAACGTCAATTATAGCAGAAGCTTGGAAGGAAATGGTGAACAATAAATAAATGGGAAGTTTTAACACTATGTTAGTGCTGTTAACTAAACAAATATATATATTCTACAAGTGCTTTTTGTATTTTTGTTTGATCACTATTCTTTCTTCTTTGTTTTACTTGTTCTTAAGCTTGGTTCACACATGCACGAATTAACGTCACGTCCGTCCCCGACCAAGAAAATAGGCAGGACGGCGGCATCAATCTGGAGGCCCCATGTGGCCACGATGGCCACTAGGGCCGTTCCAACGTTTTTTTGCCGGGACACGCACGGGACACACACGGACACACACGGAAGCAGTCGTCGTATAGACGCAGCCTGGCGGCGTCTAGACAGCGACTGCTTCCGTGTGTGTCCCGTGGGTGTCCCCGACATAACACGTTTTCTGGCAGTTGCCCCAACCCACACCAACCATTTTATGCTGCACAAAAAGGACGCCGCCTAGGCACGGCGAATTAAGGGGTCGGGGATGGACGGGACGTTAATTCGTGCATGTATGAACCAAGCTTTAGAGTGGGCTTTGGACTATAAGAGTTTTTTTTAAAGTTTAATTAAATTGTCTTTCGGTAACTAGTATGATACATCAAAAAGCTATTAATTCCCTTGAAGTATTTTTTGTCCGTATAATATGATAGTGCTATAGGCTTAGCTATTTAAAATTTGAATAATGTTATTTTATTATTACATAACAAATAATCCGTAATTGTCGTGCCATTCTTTGGATACCGGTATTGTTATTTTCCCTTCGAATTTGTAGTTTTGCTTATCGCTGTTCTTCGATCTGAGGGCTTTTTCCTACTCAACTTTTCTCCAGCTTTATATATTTTTGTTACACTGTCCAAATGTTGATCTTCGTTTCTCTCCTTTAGTTCTCTTAACCATGGAATTATTTTCTTTCTTACATCATCCATTTTTATTTCGTATTATCTTTTTTTGCTGTTTTACTTTACATCGTCTTTACTTACCCATTTTCCGTTCTTAATCCATGAGTATGGTACCACTCTAAGTCCTTCCTTCCTTCCTTTGTGCTTTTCTTCCTGCCTTTGTTCCATTCTTACATTTGTCCTTTTATACCACACTTCCTTCCTGCCTTTGTTCCATCCTCATTGTCTTCCCTTTTATACCATCCTTCTGTTCTTCCTTTTATACCACCCTTCTGTTCTTCCTTTTATACCACCCTTCTGTTCTTCCTTTTATACCACCCTTCTGTTCTTCCTTTTATACCACCCTTCTGTTCTTCCTTTTATACCACCCTTCTGTTCTTCCTTTTATACCACCCTTCTGTTCTTCCTTGTATGCCACCCTTCCTTCCTACCTTTGTACCACCCTTCTGTTCTTCCTTGTATGCCGCCCTTCCTTCCTACCTTTGTACCACCCTTCTGTTCTTCCTTTTATGCCACCCTTCCTTCCTACCTTTGTTCCATCCTTATTTTCTACTTTATACCAACCTTCTTTGCTTCCTTTTATACCACCCTTCTTTTCTTCCTTTTGTACCACCCTTCTGTTCTTCCTTGTATGCCGCCCTTCCTTCCTACCTTTGTACCACCCTTCTTTTCTTCCTTTTGTACCACCCTTCCTTCCTACCTTTGTTCCATCCTTATTTTCTACTTTATACCAACCTTCTTTGCTTCCTTGTATACCACCCTTCCTTGCTTCCTTCGTTCTCCTTTGTTCTCCTTTTCATCCTCCTCCATTCCTTCTTCTGTGCCACCCTGTCTCCTTTCCCATTGTTTTCATTCCATTTTCCCTCTTTCTATTGACATACACATCCTCCACTTCTTTCTCTTTTTACCACGTTCAATCTTTTCTTTCTATTTTAAGGGGAGATGGGCCGTTTTTCTGGTCCCCTTTCTCCCTCTTGTTTAGTTTTCAGATTGTAAGATGTTTGCCCCATTAGTTTGTCGATTTTAAGACCTTTCACCTCATTTATTTGTCAATATTAAAACTTTTCGTGCTATTTAGGTGTCAATTTTTTCCCTGGCGAACGATAGTAAGCCTGTGATTTTGGAATAACCGGCCTTTTTCTACCGAAAAATTTACAATTTAATCTAGAAGCGGGATCTAATGGATTTGTGATTAAAGTTTGGTGGAGATCTAGAGAGGACACTAGAAAAATAATATATAAACGTAAATATCGACCAAAAAATTACCCATCCCCCCTTAATGTCTCTCTCTCTCTCTCTCTCTCTCTCTCTCTCTCTCTCTCTCTCTCTCTCTCTCTCTCTCTCTCTCTCTCTCTCTCTCTCTCTCTCTCTCTCTCTCTCTCTCTCTCTCTCTCTCTCTCTCTCTCTCTCTCTCTCTCTCTCTCTCTCTCTCTCTCTCTTTCTCTCTCTCTCTCTCTCTCTCTCTCTCTCTCTCTCAAGTGGGTGGTCCTCCCATATCTTCTCCTCCCTTCGCGTTTTTCGTTCCTCCGCCCCTCCATATACTATGCACCGATATCTTCTACTGTACGTACCTCTGCCAGATCTGCCCCCTCCTCCCCTCTCGTACTTTATTTACAGTATCTATCTAAATATGTCTGCCTGGTTCTGCCTCGCTGGATTGGTGTATCATTTATGGGGGGGTGGGCCGGTTTTCTGGACCACTTTCTCCCACGTGTTTAGCCCCCACTATTTTTGAGATTATAAGACGTTCGGCCCATTAGTTTGGCGATTTTAAGACCTTTCGCCCCATTTCTTCGTCAATATTTAGACCTTTCGTGCTATTTAGGTGTTGATTGTTTCCCCTGGCGAACGATAGTGAGCCTGTAATGTTGGAAGAACCAGCCTTCGGCCGGTAAATTTTTCTACCGAAAAATTTACAAATTAATCTAGAAGGGGGATCTAACGGATGTTTTATTATTTTTTATTTGATGGAGGTCTAGGGAGGAAACTAGAAAAATAATGAATACATGCACAAATCGCCCATAAAGTGAACTATCCCCCCTTAAAGGAGATATAATGTAAATAAGACTTTGTACTAGTATTCCATATATATATATAATTCATATGTTTGTCTAGGCACTATCCCTACTATGTATATCGATCTATTAAATCATTCTAGCTGTCTATATGTTGGCTTGACTACTCATGTTGTTTACACTATACACAGGCTACTGTAGTCTATTCGCTGTAAGTATGCGAGCAATCATGACCTCTATCCTCTGTAACTCAAAAAGGGCTAGAGCAAATTGGCTGTACAGTCGCGCTAGTAAGTGATGTCTCGGCACCAAGTATGTTTTGATCAATAATTGGTATCGGTAATATCTAAGCTTTATTTCTTCATATCGAGGGAAATATACAAACATGTTCCTACACTTACCCACCCTATTCAACATATGACTGACATTAATACAGCACAGAGCGAGCCAAACGTAATGACAGCTGAGACATGACTTATTAGCGCCACTGTACATTTCCACATCTATTCCTTGACTGACTCTTCCCAAATGGTAGAAATATTACCTCGATTACTCCAGTCGTTTGTGAGTTACAGAGGTTAGAGGTGATGATTTTTCGCCTACTTACAGCGAATATACACCGATATTTTCGCCTACTTTCAGCAAATATACACCGATATTTTCGCCTACTTTCAGCAAATATACACCGATATTTTCGCCTACTTTCAGCAAATATACACCGATATTTTCGCCTACTTTCAGCGAATATACACCGATATTTTCGCCTACTTTCAGCAAATATACACCGATATTTTCGCCTACTTTCAGCGAATATACACCGATATTTTCGCCTACTTTCAGCGAATATACACCGATATTTTCGCCTACTTTCAGCGAATATACACCGATATTTTCGCCTACTTTCAGCGAATATACACCGATATTTTCGCCTACTTTCAGCGAATATACACCGATATTTTCGCCTACTTTCAGCGAATATACACCGATATTTTCGCCTACTTTCAGCGAATATACACCGATATTTTCGCCTACTTTCAGCGAATATACACCGATATTTTCGCCTACTTTCAGCGAATATACACCGATATTTTCGCCTACTTTCAGCGAATATACACCGATATTTTCGCCTACTTTCAGCGAATATACACCGATATTTTCGCCTACTTTCAGCGAATATACACCGATATTTTCGCCTACTTTCAGCGAATATACACCGATATTTTCGCCTACTTTCAGCGAATATACACCGATATTTTCGCCTACTTTCAGCGAATATACTATTATACACCGATATCTTCTGCGTACCTCGCCCCAGATCCCCCTCCTCTCTCGTACTTTATTTACAGTATCTGTCTAAATATGTCTGCCTGGTTCTGCCTCGCTGGATTGGTGTATCATTTAACCCTTTGAGTACCAGCGATGTGTGTTATATTTTATGCTGGAGATATTTAGACGATATTATGCAGCTTAGGAAGGATCTGCAGTATTGAAAAGGGTTGGTTGAAACAGTTTGAAGCCTTATAATTGCTAGAGGTTCTTCCTAATCTGAATAAAATAGTCTAATAGTTGCCACAATATAATGAAAAGAACGTCACCGGTACTGTATGGGTTAAGGGGAGGTTTTTAGTTGATTCCCTAGACTTCCATCAAGCTTAGAATTACTCCCCCTTGACCCCCTTTCAAGATAAATTTGTACATTTTTCGGTAGAAAAATGTCCCGGCCGAAGGCCGGTTACTCTTAAATTACAGGCTCGCTGTCGCTCGCCAGGATAAAATCGACACCTAAATGGCACGAAAGGTCTTAAAAGTGACATAAATGGGGCGAAAGTTCTTTAAAACGCCAAACTAATGGGACGAACGTCTTAAAATCTCAAAAGCAATGGGGCTAGACATGAGGGAGAAAGGGGTCAAGAAAAAAGTCCCTCAAGTGGAGATCTCCCCTTAAAGAAGTTATAATGTAAAGAAGACTTTATACGTTTTTTTTTTTTTTTTTTTTTTTTTTTCTAGGCGCTATCCCTACTAGCTATCTACAGTATATCGATCAATAAAATCATTCTAGCTGTCTATCTGCTGGCTTGACTACTCATGTTGTTTATACTATGCACAGGCTACTATAATAGTCTATTCGCTGTAAGGAGGCGAGCAAATCATGACCTCTATCCTCGGTAACTCAAAAAGGGATAGAACAAATGGGCTGTACATTTCCACATCGATTCCTTGACTGACTCTTCCCAAATGGTAGAGATCTTCGCTGGATTACTCCAGTCGTTTGTGAGTTACAGAGGTTAGAGGTCATGATTTTGTTCGCCTACTTACAGTGAATAGACTATAGTACAGCTGTGAGTTTACTGTATCGGGTTTGTTCATTCATAAACCCCCCCCCCCTCTCTCTCTCTCTCTCTCTCTCTCTCTCTCTCTCTCTCTCTCTCTCTCTCTCATCCTCTCTCTCTCTCTCTCTCTCTCTCTTCTCTCTCTTCTCTCTCTCTCTCTCCTCCTCTCTCTCTCTCTTCTATCTCTCTCTCTCTCTCTCTCTCTCTCTCTCTCTCTCTCTCTCTCTCTCTCTCTCTCTCTCTCTCTCTCTCTCTCTCTCTCTCTCTCTCTCTCTCTCTCCTCTCAAGTATCGTGTAACATTGTCTCTAGCTTCAAATTGGCGGTGATTTAAATTTTGTGGCCTAGGAATGGGACCGTGTTGGTGACATACAAGGCAGGGTTAGTATTTCAAAGAATCTGCGGTCCATTCCAAGGAAATACTTTAAAACATATCATGTTTTATGGCTAGACGTTCACTGTTGTGTTATGAAAAATTGTGACCACATATTCTTAAACTTGTTTCTCGATGAACTATTTACAAGTTGCAACATCCATGGGAAGTTTGCTCCAGACCTAAATTTAATAGTTAAACATCTCCAATCCTGCATGCGTGCTGTTTTCTCATTGTGGCGAAGTTTTTAAGTTTAGCTCTCATCGTCAAACCTTTTAAATATTTCGAAATATAGAATTTCCAAGGAAAAGTTATCTAATCTTTAAAGTTATCCTATTATCAATGTTCTAATTGATAGAATAGGATTTGTAGATCTAGCTTGAACTCCTTTCAAGTACTATTGTGTAGCTTTATCGAGTCGAGGACGCCATATAACTGTACTATGGATTTATAAAGTCGATAATATGAAGTAGAGTGCCACTTGGCCACGCACGTCTCTCAGAAATCGTAGGAGAAAATCATCTTGGCTACAGTGCTTGAAGCTGTTGCAGTCTACCTGTCTTTATGCCCGTTAACCTTGGGAGTACAGTTATTAACCCTCTCCGAAATATGACGCGATGTTGAGCATATTAGGGATACTTTAAAGCCTTTGTTACCATCAGGGGTATTTAGAAACCTTTAGTTTAGTTACTTCAACTCTGCAGTTGTCTTTGAGTTAGCTGTGGGCAGAAAACTAGTTTTGGAGAGGTAATTATAAGAGCGTCATATGAGCGTGAAATGGTTAACTATTACAAGTACCGTATACTGTATAACGTACCCATTCGAACATTTCAACCTTAAAGATAAGTTTTGAAACATGAAATTTAATACAGCATTACAAAGTTTGTTTTTGGTTGGAAACAGATTCCTGTAGGTATGTAACTCTGATGGTTGTTGTTGTTGTTGTTGTTGTTCCCCAAGCTGCCTGGCCGAACAGCCCCAAGGCCCCGAGCAATTCCAAGGCCATAACCGAGCGCCCCCACAGAACCCTCCCTGCCGACCACAATAAGGCCTGGGTGACCGAAGCCACTCCATGGCGGGGAGCTGAGGAGGGTGCGGAAACGCCCGGGAAACCAAAGCCCCACCCAGGGCCCTGTGCCCCTCAGCAATTATGAAGAGAAAGTTGAGGGGCAAGGGAAAAATGTGACGTTTTGGCTTCCAATCTTGGTAGATTGGGAGGTCAATCCATGGAAGAGACGCCGTCACTTGAGATCTAGAAAATATATTTGTTAAAGGAACAGTCAGAGTAAGCTATGGGTATGGCAGAGATTGCTCAGCTCTCACTCTGATAGACCAGCCCATCACCACATGATTAGAACCCAATCCTCTCCGCATCAGCTAGGAAAGGCCCTAGAAAGCCGCCTTTGGCGGGGGGATAGCTCCCCTATTTCAACCCCTTTCGGGGTTGGGCACCCGCCAACTCTGATGGTTCATGGGTGTACGTACATCTATTACCACAGTCAACATCACCATCATTAACTCTGATGGGTCACTGGTACATCTATTATCACTGTCAACATCACCATCATTAACTCTGATGGGTCACTGGTACATCTATTATCACTGACAACATCACCATCATTAACTCTGATGGGTCACTGGTACATCTATTATCACTGTCAACATCCATCATTAAGGGGGGTCACCGTTGTTTTTTATCTTTCTCTCCTTTTCTCTCTTTCCCTGGCTTGTATCCATTCGGCCCCATTTAGCCAACTGTTTTATGACGTTTATCCCCATCCAGATGTCGATTTCTTCCTGGCGAGCGATGGCGAGCCAGCATTGTATAGAGAAATCCGGCTTCGCCGGAGAAATTTTTCTATCGAAAAATGTACAAATTTAGCTTGCTGTCAAAACAAATATATATATATGCTGGCTCGCTACCGCTCGCCAGGAAAATATTGACACCTGGATGGGGGTAAAAGTCTTAAAACAGTAGACTGAATGGGGCCGAATAGATACAAGCCAAAGAGAGAGGGAGAGAAAGAGAAAAAAAGCGAGGTGGGTTCCCTTAACTCTGATGGGTGACGGTAGGCTATACGTACGTCTATTACCACTTCATCATAAAATCACCCTCACCTTGTCACGATTATCTTCTCTCGTGAACACTGAAGCAAAATATATATTGGCAGTTTTCAAGTCCATGTATTTGAAGTAAGCCAACCATTCTGAGTTCATTATAACATCATTTCCTTCCTTTTTCAGTCATGTTCTTGATGTTTTTTGACAGTTTAAGACAATTCCATATACAGTATATCCGCCCTATAGCATCGAGCCTAAATAAAGACCATCACATTTCCTTGCTTACCGCTAGTTACAGATCAATAAGTAATTTCTCGCCCGATTATAAGAGTAGTTCAATGCTAATTTGATGGTTGCCTTACACATAACTAATCCATTTAAAACACGTCTACGGTACTGTATGTAGGCTAGTTCTCTTTGTTCAACCATAAACCATTTAAAACACTTCTACGGTTCTGTAGGCTAGTTCTCTTTCTTCAACCATTAATTTTACATTCCGAGTGTTATCTGTTATGAGAGTTTTCGTCTTCTTGCAAATATTTGTGTTTTCTCAAATTACTTAGATGTAGCTCTTTTAAACCTTCTGATTTCTTAGTGTAAGAGAGAGAGAGAGAGAGAACGTGAACGTGAACGTGAACGTGCTCATGTTTAAGAAAGGGGAAGGTTAAATCTTTGGATCACCCCAAGCATTCCTCTACTCCTACGTTCTGCTCTCTTACGGGGGGTCACCGGCTTTTGTTTTATCTTTCTCTCCTTTTCTCTCTTGCCCTGGCTTGTATCCATTCGGCTCCATTTAGCCAACTGTTTTAAGACGTTTATCCCCATCCAGGTGTCGATATATTCCTGGCGAGCAATAGCGAGCCAGCATTGTATGGAGAAACCCGGCTTCGCTGGAGACATTTTTCTATCGAAAAATGTACAAATTTAGCTTTATGTCAAAACAAAAATATATATACGCTGGCTCGCTATCGCTCGCCAGGAAAATAGTGACACCTGGATGGGGGTAAACGTCTTAAAACAGTTGGCTGAATGGGGCCGAATGGATACAAGCCTAAGAGAGAGAGGGAGAGAAAGAGAAAGAAAGCGAGGTGGGCTCCCTTAAATATCTCAATGTTTTAGCCCGTTCTGTTTTCATGTTTCCGTCTCATTCCCTTCCCCGCCACATCTTTGCCGCCCATATACGCTACGCATATATTTTGGTTTTATTTTCCGTGTCATAAAGTATAGGCTATCCTGTTCTTTCATTTGTTGTATAGAGTTATCACCTGTAGTTCTATAATACTTCCGTTGTTTGTTTTAAAGTAATATATTTTCATCTCTCTCTCTTTCTCTCTCCTCTCTCTCGTTTTGTCTTCTCTCTCTCTCTCTTTGGGAAATCGTGTTAACCCTTTCACGCATTTATGACGCAGAGGTTACCAGATTAGCAATAAGAAAGAGTTTTCTCACTCTTATAATTACCTCTCCAAAATTAGTTTTCTGCCCACAGCTAACTCAAAGACAACTGCAGAGGTTGAAGCAACTAAACTAAAGGCTTCTAAATACCCCTGATAGTAACAAAGGCTTTAAAGTATCCCCAATAGGCTCAAAATCGCGTCATATGTCGGAGAGGGTTAACTAGGGGGATCTAAGAAAATACTGAATCCGAACTTCGGGCATTGTTGTTTACAGAATGCTTTGGGTATCCCTGGATTCACAGTGATAAGTAGCACCCCGTTCTTAACATTAATAATCAATTACAAACCCCAATGTACTTGAATAAACTAATGAAAGAATATGGTCCTCCCGGGATTCGAACTCGGGACACCACACCCAGAACATAAGCGCCTAAACCATTACACCACCAACACAGATACCAGAGATGATGTTGGGGATTTTGAAACGCCTTGATATAGAATGTTCCACAAAGGCCGAACCATGCAGGAAGGGGGCGGAATTATTTTGTATATCAGAGGTTTTCTAAATCCAATCGACTGCCAGATCTGGTCAGAACATGAACTGCTTGGGTTTGACCTCCATCTAGGTAACTCTACCTATAGGATTGTTCTGGTGTACAGGCCTTAGTGCCGTTATCGAGAGTAAAACCAGTGTGATCTTAGGTGACTTCAATTGCCTAGTAAACTGGGAAGCAAGAACTGCCGATGCTGAAGGTAGGCGTCATGCGAACTTTACTAATGATAACTTTTTGACCCAGTGGGTGAACGAGCCAACTAGAGGCAACGATATACTAGATCTTGTGTTCACCACTGAAGAAGAAAGTGTGACCACCTTATCTGTTGGGGAATCACTCGGAGGTAGTGACCACAATCTAGTTAGACTCTCTTCGCACCTTTAGCAGCAGACCCAAGTGATACAATGTTAACCCTCTCACGCTCTTGACGCAATTTTTAGGTTATTAGGGATACTTTAAAGCCTTTGTTACCATCAGGGGTATTTAGAAACCTTTAGTTTAGTTACTTCAACCTCTGCAGTTGTCTTTCAGTTAGCTGTGGGCAGAAAACTAATTTTGGAGAGGTAATTATAAGAGTGAACTAACTCTATTTATTATTGCTAATCTGGCAATCTCTGCGTCATAAAAACGTGAAAGGGCTAATCGTCCTGGTACTATTATGGAACCTCTCTGAATGACTAATATCTAATGTTAATGTACGACATTTAGAGAGGTTCCATAATAGTACCAGGACGATTAAAACTGTATCACTTGGCCGAGTTGGCGGGGGGAAGTGTAAAATGGTCATGGTTGAACTCTAAGAAACTCACCACGTGTTCGAAGGCATAGTCCTCCACGAGACTATAACCTGGTTCTTCAAATAAGAACTAAGGTTGCTTTCCTTATATCCCGTTCATGGCCGAGTGGTTACGGTGCCCGACTCTCCCAAATATACCTGAGTGGGTGGGTTCGAATCCTGGTCAAGACACCCCTCTCTCAATAAATAGTATGTTGCAAACTCTGTATTGAGTTTAGTACACTAAACAGTCTATCTCCTTCCACTTCGAGTATCTCCCAGGAATGGACTGCAAGGTCTCTGAGATCCTAACTATTCCTTATAACTCTCTCTCTCTCTCTCTCTCTCTCTCTCTCTCTCTCTCTCTCTCTCTCTCTCTCTCTCTCTCTCTCTCTCTCTCTCTCTCTCTCCCCCCCCCCCCTTCCACCCCCTCTATATATATGTTAGAAGTGGTTACCTGGGCTTTGATCCAAGGTGTGGTGGTATGTGTTTGGGACCGCCACATACCAGCGGCTCATCTGTGGCTATACCGCTCCTCACTACCTGGTTTACGTAGGGCTACACCACCTTCAAAGTATACCGCTCCTCACTACCTGGTTTACGTAGGGCTACACCACCTTCAAAGTATACGCTCCTCACTACCTGGTTTACGTAGGGCTACACCACCTTCAAAGTATACCGCTCCTCACTACTGGTTTACGTAGGGCTACACCACCTTCAAAGTATACCGCTCCTCACTACCTGGTTTACGTAGGGCTACACCACCTTCAAAGTATACCGCTCCTCACTACCTGGTTTACGTAGGGCTACACCACCTTCAAAGTATACCGCTCCTCACTACCTGGTTTAACGTAGGGCTACACCACCTTCAAAGTATACCGCTCCTCACTACCTGGTTTACGTAGGGCTACACCACCTTCAAAGTATACCGCTCCTCACTACCTGGTTTACGTAGGGCTACACCACCTTCAAAGTATACCGCTGACAAGTTACGGGGGAAGGGGGATGTGTTTTGGGGTTGATTATTTCATATATTTATTATTTTTGTGTGTGTTTAGTTTCCTCCCTCGACCTCCATCAAACTTTAAATAAACATCCATTAGATCCCCCTTCTAGATTAATGTGTACATGTTTTGGTAGAAAAAAGTCCCTTTCAAAATTACAGGCTCACTATCGTTCGCCAGGGGGAAAAATCGACACCTAAATAGCACTAAAGGTCATAATATTGACAATGAAATGGGGCAAAAGGTCTTATAATCGACAAACTAATGGGGTAAACATCTTAAAATCGACAAACTAATGGGGCTAAACATGAGAGAGAAGGGGGTCTAGAAAAACGACCATCTCCCTTTAATGTGGACACCCTGCACAGTCAGTCATTAATGTTATCTATATTTACAAACTCTCTGGACAAATTCAATCAATAGTTTGTTATCTGATAACTGCCTTTTTTTAGGTTAGTTTAAGGGGAGGTCTCCACTTGATTTTTTTTCTTGACCCCTTTCTCCCTCATGTTTAGCCCCATTGCTTTTGATATTTTAAGACGTTCGCCCCATTAGTTTGGCAATTATAAGAACTTTCACCCTATTTCTGTCAATTTTAAGACCTTTCGTGCCATTTAGGTGTCGATTTTTCCTGGCGAGCGATAGCGAGCCTGTTATTTAAGAGGAACCGGCCTTCGGCCGGGACATTTTTCTACCGAAAAATGTACAAATTTATCTTGAAAGGGACTCAAGGGGGTGTAATTTCAAGCTTGATGGAAGTTTAGGAAACACACTAAAAACCTCCCCTTAAGAACTGCGAGGGCTCGAAATGTATCAAAATAGGCCACTTACACTGTGTACATGTTAGTCCGATTTTTTTTTTTTTTTTTTTTTTTTTCAGTATACGATAGCGATACAAAACCCACACACACAATGACCATCGTTATAGTTTAAGGATATACTGTATCTATTATGTGTCAACCTAGCATAAAATAATAATAGATATAATAGCAGGCATAGATCTAGCTCTGTTGGTTTGTGTACCCATAATGATGTTTAAACCCGGTGATAATAATGATTAATGTATTGGCTTGAAATGTCCCCACACTATATTAACCCCTTCTGAGCTCTGTTTCTGGCTACAATTAGACCATTTTATGCAGTTTCAAAAGAGGGTCTTATGTTATTCAGAGGCTTTATTGAGATCGTATTAGGTCTATCGTGTCCTAGAGGTACATTAGGTCTATCGTGTCCTAGAGGTACATTAGGTCTATCGTGTCCTAGAGGTACATTAGGTCTATCGTGTCCTAGAGGTACATTAGGTCTATCGTGTCCTAGAGGTACATTAGGTCTATCGTGTCCTAGAGGTACATTAGGTCTATCGTGTCCTAGAGGTACATTAGGTCTATCGTGTCCTAGAGGTACATTAGGTCTATCGTGTCCTAGAGGTACATTAGGCCTATCGTGTCCTAGAGGTACATTATAAGCTAAGGAAAATTGCCTAATGGTAGCCAGAACATGATGACAATTACGTCATCGTGCTGAAGGAGTTAAGGGGAGGTATTTAGTTTGTTCCCTACGTTTCCATCAAGCTTAAAATTACACCCCCTAGACCCCCTTTCAAGATAAATTTGTAAATTTTTCGGTAGAAAAATGTCCCGGCCGGAGGCCGGTTGCTCTTAAATTACAGGCTCGCTATCGCTCGCCAGGAAACAATCGACACCTTAACGGCACGAAAGGTCTTAATATTGACAGAAATGGGGCAAAATGTCTTAAAATATCCAAACTACTAGGGCGAAGGTCTTAAAATCTCAATAGCAAGGGGGCTAAATATGAGGGAGAAAGGGGTAAAGAAAAAAAATCCCTCAAGTAGAAATCTCCCCTTAAACTTTCTTGAATAATCACCACAATTCCAAAACTCTACCATCTGCCCCAAATCAAGAAAATACCTGATCATATCAAAAAGAACAATATGTATGAATTGTGCTTGTCTAAAATCGTTATCTATATACACGACATTGAAGGTAAATTCATTATTATCTAGGAAATTATTTAGGAAAAATTTTCAGTGTATTTAGAATTTTAGAAGATACCCCCCCCCCCCCCCTTTTGAGGATTATGACACTTTTTGGTAGTTTATTGTGGCTGTTATTAGACGGTGTTCTTAAGGGGAGGCAGACCGTTTTTCTGGAGCCCCCTTCTCCCTAATGTTTAGCCCCACTACTTTTGAGATTATAAGACGTTCGGCCCATTAGTTTGGCGATTTTAACACCTTTCGCCCCATTTCGTTGTCAATTTTAGAACCTTTCGTGCCATTTAGGTGTCGATTATTTCCTGGCGAGCGATAGCGAGCCTGCAATTTTAAGAGGAACCGGCCTTCGGCCGGGAAATTTTTCTATCGAAAAATGTACAAATTTATCTTGAAGGGGGGTCTAGGGGGTGTTTTTCTAAGCTTGATGGAGGTCTAGGGAGGAAACTAAAAAAACATATGAATAAATTAATTGATAGACCAAACAAACGGTCAGTCTCCCCTTAAGCTTAGAAAAACCTGTCACTGTTTGTGGGAATTTTGATGGTTTTATTTGGTGCCACAGTTACCTTCTAACGTAGGGGTAGGTGTTGATGTGATCCTTGATGTTCATGGTTTATTTAGGG
>CM064501.1:42775151-42781528 GCA_032716605.1 Paralithodes platypus
GGGTTAATGTATTTGGGAAGAGAATATAGATTAGAAACGGGAAGGTAGAAGGGGTGAGAGAGGGGGGGGGGGGGTTAACCTTGGAGATACAGGGCAGAGGGGAGGGGATACTTTATGGACATTATACTGTTTATATGTGGGAAGAAGAAAATCTAGGGTAGAAAGGTAAAAACTCAGATGAATATAGGTGAGAAAATACCGAATAAGGAGAGGGATGATTGGGATTTGAGGAGGGGCAGAGATTAGAGATTAGAGGAGAATAAGAGAACATTGAGATTGATAGGAGAAATATGGAGTGACTAGAGAAGATGAGGAGGATGATGGGGAATATGAACAAAGATGAAGATAGGACAAGGAACAATTCATTAATGGATGGACGAACAAATGTTGGTGGAGTAATCACTTAGGGGGGGGGGGGTCACCGGCCTTTTTTATAGTGCTCTCCTTTTCTCTCTTCCTCTGGCTTGTATCCATTTGGCCCCATTCAGCCAACTGTTTTAAGACGTTTATCCCCATCCAGGTGTCTATTTCTTCCTAGCGAGCGATAGCGAGCCAGCATTGTATGGAGAAATCCGGCTTCGCCGGAGACATTTTTCTATCGAAAAATGTACAAATTTAGCTTGCTGTCAAAACAAAAATATAAATATGCTGGCTCGCTACCGCTCGCCAGGAAAATATTGACACCTGGATGGGGGTACACGTCTTAAAACAGTAGGCTGAATGGGGCCGAATGAATACAAGCCAAAGAGAGAGAGAGAGAGAGAGAGTTGAAGGATAACTTAGATGAGGTACAACAAAAAAGGTTGACAGAAGCGAAATGCGAGAGATGAAATAAGTGACAAGAGAGATGACAGATGGCGAGAGAAAGAAGAGAGAGAAGAGATTTTAGAATATATACTGTATACTGAGTAAATAAAATATATACTGTATACTGAGTAAATAAAATATATACTGTATACTGAGTAAATAAAATATATACTGTATACTGAGTAAATAAAATATATACTGTATACTGAGTAAATAAAATATATACTGTATACTGAGTAAATAGAATATATACTGTATACTGAGTAAATAAAATATATACTGTATACTGAGTAAATAAAATATATACTGTATACTGCGTAATAAAATATATACTGTATACTGACGTAATAAAAATAATCTTTAACTGAGGTAAATAAATAACTTCCTGTATACTGAGTAAATAAAATATTGATAGATAAAAGTACTAGTGTGAAATACAGTAGATTCATAGATAGGGGGGGGGGTTGATATGGTTGATAGATTATATTATTATATTCTCTCCACTAACCAACTTTACTCCTAAACTCGTATTCAATGAAAATCTAAACCAACACATGTGGCAGTCCGGGGATTCGAACGCAGGACGCTCACACCGAACATCAACACACTTATGCATGGCACCACGAAGACAGTTAAAAAATGTTGCACAAGCCTACGATTTATTATGCAGTTTCGAATCCTGCATAGCAATCTTAGCATGTACAATATCCCAACTGCACTATAATATAACTTATAATCTGTAGCCTGTATCCTTGCATTTATTTATGTACTTAAATATTATATTTAATATGAAGCTTTTTTTTTTTGGTTTTTCCTATGTCTCGAGTGGCTCCCCAAGAGTTGAAAGAGTGACAGGGCCAAAGTCAAGGGACGTTCCAGCCAACATGCTTGGGCACACGGAGTTTGAAGCACTTTAAGTCATAGGTAGAGGGAAAGACTGATTCTGGGAGAGAGTTCCAGAGCTCAGCAGTTGAATAGAAGAAAGATTGAGAATAAAGTTTCACTCTTGGGTTGGAGAGTTGCACAGAGTAGGGGTGGGATTGTGTTTAGTGTGATTATTTAGCACCAGTGTCCAAGGCGCGCGCGCGCGCGCGCGCACACACACACACACACACACACACACACACACACACACACACACACACAAACAAATCTGTTCCGAGGTTGGTATGCAGCTATACTGTAGATAATAATAATGTATTATGTAGATATTACAGTACACACACACACACACACACACACACACACACACACACACACACACACACACACACACACACACATAGAGAGAGAGAGAAGAGGTGTGCCCTAATAGGTTTAAAAGGTATGAAGGTGTAGGCATAACGTATGAGGTAGTGGGGGGGTAGAGGGGAGGGGGGGGGGGGGGGGCAGGGGAGGGGGTTCTTTGTCATGTTTACACTTTTGTCCGTCAACAACAGTCACCCACCCCCAACCACCCCTACCCCCCACCCCCTCTATGGTGGGGGGGAGGGGGGGGGGGGGGGTAAATAATTGGCGGGGACCCCATAAGATCGTCTGCATATATCTTTTATGCTCAAGACTTTCAGGTAAGGCTCTAAGTATATTAATTATATATTAAGATCCATCACATCTAATATCTCGTCTGCCTATCTGTCTATCTATCTATAATTATCTATACCTGGACTTATCATGATATCGTGTTCATCGGTTTGAATGCCTGTGTTCTGTACTAACCCCCCCCCCTTTCTCTCTCTCTCTCTCCCCCTCTCTCTCTCTCTCTCTCTCTCTCTCTCTCTCTCTCTCTCTCTCTCTCTCTCTCTCTCTCCATGGCATTTCACGTCACCACAAAAATTTATGACATCACCACCTCCACCCAACCCCTACCCTAACCCTCACCCCACCCCCCCCCCCCCTCCCTCCATTCAAGTCTTGCATTTTTGCTATTTATTATATTACGACCTTTAATATGTGAGACTTCATGATGATTAAAGTATATAGAGTAGAGCTTGTGTAATAAACATTAACTTCATACCAGTAGGTCTATATATATATATATGCCTAAGCTACATTACAAATTACGGTATGTACACACCTATATACACATCTATATACACATCTATATACACACCTACACCTATATACACACCTATATACACACCTATATACACACCTACTGTATATACACACCTATATACACACCTATGTACAACCAGGTTACACACCTATATACACCCTATATACAAACTATGTACACACTAATGTAAACAACTATATACAACCTATAACACACTATGGATACACATCTATACACACTATATACACACCTAGTACACACATATAGAACCACACATATATACACACTATATACAAACCTATATACAACACCATATAAAACTATATACACACTATGACAACCCAAACAATAATACCACCTATGTACAAACCTATACACACCTATAACACCCTATATTACACACCTATATACACAGCCTATGTACCACACCATATACAACCTATGTACACACCTATATCACCACCTATATACACACCTACATACAACACCTATATACACACCTATGTACACACTATTACAAACCTATAATAAACACATAGGGTACACACTATATACCCCACCTTATAACATCGATTACAAAACTACAACTATATACACCCCTTATACACACCTATTCTACCACAACACGGAGATACACAACTTATGTACACACATTGTACACACACCTATATACACACCTATAAAAAATATGTACACAAAACTATATACCACACCTATATACACACCTAGTTACACGACCTATATACACACTATATACAACACCATGTACACACCCTATTATAAACACCTAATATACACACCTATATACACACCGATACAACTATATTCCACACCTAGCTAAAAACCCTATATACAACACATAGTCAACACCTATATAAACACCTATGTACACACCTATGTCACACCTTGTACACACTATATAAACACCTATATACACACCTATATACACACATTAAACACCTATATACACACTATGTACCCACCTATATACACATATATACAACACCATGTACACACCTATATACCACACCTATGTACACACCTATGTACAAACCTATATACACACCTATATACAGTGTAGACAACCTTGATCTAATTTGATTCAGAATATCTGATTATCGGACTGTGTAGTACCGGTGTAGGAGATTTGACCTTCGTTCGTGTATAGCTTGTCATTGTGTTGATAGGGTGTGACATTGTGTTGATAGGGTGTGACACTTTCCATCAATTGTCTTGTTTTAGATTAATGTACCCTAGTACCGATGCGTCGTAGGATTTCTGAGTGACGCAGGACCCAACGCGGGGATATCTATATATACCGGTATATAGATATATATATCTATATATATCTATCAATAGTTTTTTTTTTTTTTTTTTTTATGTGAGTGAGGGAGGCAAAATGAACATTATTTAAGGGGAGGTTTTTAGTTGATTCCCCGACGTCCATCAAACTTAAAATTACACCCCCTTGACCCCCCTTCAAGATAAATTTGTACAGTTTTCGGTAGAAAAATGTCCAGGCCAAAGGCCGGTTGCTCTTAAATTACAGGCTCGCTATCCGCTTCGCCAGGATAAAATCGACACCTACATGGCACGAAAGATCTTAAAATTGACAGAAGGGGGGCGTAAATTCTTAAACATCGCCAACCCAATGGTGCGAACGTCTTAAAATCCAAAAGCAAGGGGGGCTAGACTTGAGGGAGAAAAGGGGTCCAGAAAAAAAAATCCCTCAAGTGGATATCACCCCTTAAGCTTGAGTAATCAACATTGAAACTAAGTCACGAGTTTCAATATTAGTTGGGTAATAACCAAAAATTGAAAATATCATTATGTTCATATTTTGGCCTTGTCATGGTCGATATACCCATAGATACCCATGATACCCATGATACCCATGATACCCATAGATACCCCCTGATACTTAAACTCTGTATAGATATATGTGTTTAGCCTGTTAAGGGGAAGGGTTTTTTTAGTTTGATGATTCCTAGACTTCCATCAAGCGCAAAATTACTCTCCCTCGATCCCCTTCCAAAGATTAAATTTGTCCATTTTTCCGTAGCAAAATGTCCCGGCCGAAGGCCAGTTCCCCTTAAATTACAGGCTCGCTATCGCTCGCCAGGAAAACATCGACACCTAAATACCGCGAAGTCATAAATTTGACAGAAATGGAGCGAGGGTTTCTTAAAATCGCCGAACTAATGGGGCGAACGTCTTAAAATCTCAAAAGCAATGGGGCTAAACATGAGGGAGAGAGGGGTCGAGAAAAAAATCCTCCAGGTTGAAATATCCCCTTAAAACAAATGATCAAGAATGTGGTGTGTGTGTGTGTGTGTGTGTGTGTGTGTGTGTGTGTGTGTGTGTGTGTGTGTGTGTTGGCACCTTTTGACATTACTCACTCAGCCAACTACAATTATTATTCCTCGCTGATCGTGGTTGAATTATGGCCTATATGGGGGGGAGGATGGGTGCTTTGTGTTTATGTTGGTAGGGGGGTGGGGTGGGGGGTAAATGGTGTGTGTGTGTGTGCGTGTGTGTGTGTGTGGGTGCGTGTGTGTGTGTGTGTGTGTGTGTGTGTGGTGTGTGTGTGTGTGTGTGTGTGTGTGTGTTAAGGGGAGATTTCCACCTGGAGGATTTTTTTCTGAACCTCTTCCTCCCTCATGTTTAGCCCCATTGGTTGTGAGATTTAAAGACGCTTGCCCCATTTAGTTTGGGGGTTCGATTTTAAGAACCCTCGCGCCCAAGTCTGTCAATCTTAAGACATTTCGTGCCATTTAGGTGTCTATGTTTATCCCTGCGAGCGTTAGCGAGACTGCAATTTAGGGGCGGCCTCGGCCTTCGGCCGGGACATTTTTTCTACCGAAAAATGTACAAATTTATCTTGAAAGGGGTTCGAGGGGATGTAATGTTAAGCTTGATGGAGGTCTAGCGAATTTTTTTTTTTTTTTTTTTTTTAGTAAAAACCTCCCCTTAAGTGTTATATGTGTTTGCTGTATGTGGTTTGTGTGTGTTTTCTGCATGTGTATGGTTGTACCAGTGTTTATGTCGAGAGTGATTATTTTCCGCTTTGCCATTATTTCCTCTGCCAACTAATATATTATATACCTGTACTCGACCCTTCTATGCCGCGCAATATGGCCTATATTTATGAGTTCGTGGGTGTAGTGTTTGTGTGTGTATATGTGGGATGTGTTAGTGTATTGTCTTCACGTGGATGTTGCGCGCTTCGTGAGTGTGTGCGGGTTTTTTTTTTTTTTTTGCCCCCGGTGTTCGGCTGGCCTTTCTGTACACAGGTCACGCAGGGGGTTTTACTTTAGGGCTGTGTGTGTATGTTTTCTGTGTAGGGACCTCCAACATGGCACACACCACACCTCTCTCTCTCTTTCTTTTACACACGACACGCATATTTCATGTTCACACACCGGAACACTGACACACACGCACACACACACGCAGTCACACACACACACACACGCGCAGTCACACACACTCACATTCACACACAGTCACACAC
>CM064501.1:42781628-42784128 GCA_032716605.1 Paralithodes platypus
CTACATTACAAAATTACCGTATGTACAACCACCCTATATACCCAATTCTATATAACACATCTATTGACACCACCTACACCTATATACACACCTATATACACCTATATACACACCTACTGGTCTATGTAGATAAACACCTATATACACACCCTATGGTACACAACAACCTGTGTACACACCTACCTATATATACACACCTATATACAAACATATGTACAAACCTATGTACACACCTATATACAACACCGATATACACAACTATGTATACACCCTATATACAACCTATTATATACACCTATGTAACCACCTATATACCACACCTATATTACCACAACCTATATTTACAAAACTATATACACACCCTTAAACAACCCCTATATACACAAATATGTACAACACTATATAACACCTATGTAAAAACCTATATACACACCTATATAAACACCTATATACCCACCTATATTCACACCTATGTCACACACTATTATACAACACCTATGTTACACACCTATATACACACCTTTTTAAAAGTTTTAGATACACAAATAGATACAACACATATATACAGCACATATGTACACACCTATATACACCACCTATATACACACCTATGTACACACCTATATAAACACCTATATACACATCTAATATTACACACTATACACCTATATACACACCTATTATACACACCACCTATATACACACTACTATGCATGTAATATACACAACCTATGTACACACCTATTGTACACAAATATATACACACCTATATATAACAAACATGTCACACCTATATACACACCCTATATCACACCCATCTGTACACACCACCACCTATAGATACACACACCTATATACAACACCTATGTACACTACCTGTATACACACACTATAGTACACACCTATATAACACCACCTATATACCACACCTATAGTACACACATATATACACAACTATATACACACCTATGTACACACCTATATACACACCTATCGTACACACCTATGCTACACCACCTATGTACACACCTATATACACACCTATATACACACCTATATACACACCTATATACACACCTATATACACACCTATGTACACACCTATATACACACCTATATACACACCTATGTACACACCTATATACACACCTATATACACACCTATATACACACCTATATACACACCTATATACAGTGTAGACAACCTTGATCTCATTTGATTAATAATATATGACTTACTGACTGTGTAGTACCGGTGTAGGATATTGACCTTCGTTATTGTATAGCTTGTCATTGTGTTGATAGGGTGTGACATTGTGTTGATAGGGTGTGACACTTTCCATCAATTGTCTTGTTGTTTTAGATTAATATACCCTAGTACCGATGCGTCGTAGGATTTCTGAGTGACGCAGCCTCAACGCGGGTATATATATATATACCGGTATATATATATATATATATATATATATATATATATATTTTTTTTTTTTTTTTTTTTATGTGAGTGAGGGAGGCAAAATGAACATTATTTAAGGGGAGGTTTTTAGTTGATTCCCTAGACTTCCATCAAACTTAAAATTACACCCCCTTGACCCCCCTTCAAGATAAATTTGTACATTTTTCGGTAGAAAAATGTCCCGGCCAAAGGCCGGTTGCTCTTAAATTACAGGTTCGCTATCGCTCGCCAGGATAAAATCGACACCTACATGGCACGAAAGATCTTAAAATTGACAGAATGGGGGCGTAAATTCTTAAAATCGCCAAACCAATTGGGCGAACGTCTTAAAATCTCAAAAGCAAGGGGGCTAGACATGAGGGAGAAAGGGGTCCAGAAAAAAATCCCTCAAGTGGATATCTCCCCTTAAGCTTGAGTAATCAACATTGAAACTAGTCACGAGTTTCAATATTAGTTGGGTAATAACAAAAATTGAAAATATCTTATTATTCATATTTTGGCCTTGTCATGGGTAGATATACCCATAGATACCCATGATACCCATGATACCCATGATACCCATAGATACCCATGATACTTAAACTCTGTATAGATATATGTGTTTAGCCTGTTAAGGGGAGTTTTTTTAGTTGATTCCCTAGACTTCCATCAAGCTCAAAATTACTCTCCCTAGATCCCCTTCCAAAGATAAATTTGTACATTTTTCGGTAGAAAAATGTCTCGGCCGAAGGCCAGTTCCCCTTAAATTACAGGCTCGCTATCGCTCGCCAGGAAAACATCGACACCTAAATACCGCGAAGTCATAAATTTGACAGAAATGGAGCGAGGGTTTCTTAAAATCGCCGAACTAATGGGGCGAACGTCTTAAAATCTCAAAAGCAATGGGGCTAAACATGAGGGAGAGAGGGGTCGAGAAAAAAATCCTCCAGGTGGAAATATCCCCTTAAAACAAATGATCAAGAATGTGTGTGTGTGTGTGTGTGTGTGTGTGTGTGTGTGTGTGTGTGTGTGTGTGTGTGTGTGTTGGCACCTTTTGACATTACT
>CM064501.1:42791628-42799128 GCA_032716605.1 Paralithodes platypus
ATAATTATAATACTCACACACACATACTAACACATACATAATTATATACTCACACACACATACTAACACATACATAATTATAATACTCACACACATACTAACACATACATAATTATAATACTCACACACATACTAACACATACATAATTATATACTCACACACATACTAACACATACATAATTATAGACTCACACACATACACACACATACATAATTATATACTCACACACATACTAACACATACATAATTATATACTCACACACATACTAACACATACATAATTATATACTCACACACATACTAACACATATATAATTATATACTCACACACATACTAACACATACATAATTATAGACTCACACACATACTAACACATACATAATTATATACTCACACACATACTAACACATATATAATTATATACTCACACACATACTAACACATACATAATTATATACTCACACACATACTAACACATATATAATTATAGACTCACACACACATACTAACACTCACACGCAGGCAATCACTCTCTGACATACATTATTTGTCTCATAATCTCTCTGAAATCATTATGCAGGTAACTGAAACATTGGTGTTTTAATTAGAATGAGGGATACTTTTGTTAAATCTACTCGCCAAATTGTACTTCTTGCACTTGCTACAGTTACTAGATTGTTCTCAGATATGGGGCACAACTAAGATCTCGCAACTATGCAGGATGCAGATTATTATTATTATTATAATTATATATATATATTTTTTTTTTTTTTTTTTTTTTTTTTTTTAATTGGCAAAAGCGTCGGTGGAAGTAAATATATTATGATCATGTCTTTCCCTTACTAAATGAACTACCGGTATTTTAGTCAGAAGTGAAAAAAATATAATTTATGATATAAGTATTTCACCTTTAAATATTAAGCATAGCATATCTCCTGATTGGCTCTTTTCTCTTCCAGGTGATGAAAACGTATGTCAAAGTTCAAGAAGGTAAATTAATGAATCATGACTGACTTTGGGTCAAGGTCATCACAAGTAAGGGAACCACAATTGTGGAATAAGGTCCCAGCAACTATACTTAATATGCTCTTTTAAGTTAAGCTGTACCAGGACTTATACAAAATTATATTTAATGTTACGGTATATATTGCAACCTATATTTTTGTATGCCCTCATATTAAAATATATTAAAATATATTAAAATATATTAAAATATATTTCATACTACTGGAAATATAACACATGTTTTATCGTGTGTTTAAATGACTTGACTCATCTCATAGTACAACTTATTATTTTTCTAAATTATATATTACACCAGTGGCTGAATAGTGATGGTATTATGAAAATACAGACTCTCTCTCTCTCTCTCTCTCTCTCTCTCTCTCTCTCTCTCTCTATCTCTCTCTCTCTCTCTCTCTCTCTCTCTCTCTCTCTCTCTCTCTCTCTCTCTCTCTCTTTTCTGGTGGGCAAACACAAACACACATTCCCCTCTGTCTGAGACGCCACTTCGTTTAGGCAAGCTATTCAAAACGGGATGAAATATAAAGGTGAAGAAATATACCCTAACACCCGCGAAAACATCGTGCGGTGAGGACAAATAAAACACTTTCGCCAAATGAAATAGTAGACAATAACAACTGAAAGCAACCACGAAGATGAGATACGGTCATTAAAACAGCTCCCAAACACGGTCATTAAAACAGCTCTCAAACACGCGGACAAGAATAAAATATGAGTGAAAAGCGGCCGTAAAAACTGAGACTGTATTGTGACCCCCTACCGCGACGACCACACACATGGGGGCAGCCAATCAGCGTGCGGGATTATGTAAACAAAGCCCGCGAAGGAGCGTAACATGTCTAATGTCGTGTTGGCGAATGGGTTATGCGTGGTTCAGGGCCTCACTCGCCTTATTAATTAAAGGATGAGAGAGAGAGAGAGAGCGAGAGATACCTAAAATGAATAAGGGGAGATACACAACAATAGTATAATTAACGAGAACACGATTGACCCGCGGTGGTCGAGTGAAGGTGCATGCTCACGTGTGAATTTGCTTGACCTGGGTTCGATTCCAGCCTAGGCGGACATATTTAGTGAGTGGTAGTACGTCCTAGCGTGTTTCACATGCTTGCATGCAGTCGTATACAGACTAATAACACGCATGACAATGCCACTCCAACAGCTTCCTTTCTCTCTAACACCCCTTCTCCACTCTCCTTTGAAAGTAGATACGAGGTGCCGTTGTAAAGGCTTATCCCTCAATACCTTAACCTGCTATAGTGTATTTATTGTCTTGAAGAAATGGGCATAAACAGTCAAGAACGGTAGTATACTTTTTGCTTTAAAATATGTGACCATTTTGATAACTGTAGAGGAAGACTATAGTATGCGAGGTAAAAAGAGCAAAGGTGATTAACTTCAAGCTTTGATGCTCTAAATATTAAGGGGGGTCACCGTTTTTTTTTTTTATATCTTTCTCGCCTTTTCTCTCTTTCCCTGGGTTGTATTCATTCAGCCAACTGTTTTAAGACGTTTATCCCCATCCAGGTGTCGATTTCTTCCTGGCGAGCAATAGCGAGCCAGCATTGTATGGAGAAGCCGGAGACATTATTCTATTGAAAAAAGTACAAATTTAGCTTGCTGTCAAAACAAAAATATATTATATGCTGGCTCACTCCCGCTCGCCAGGAAAATAGTGACACCTGGATGGGGGTAAGCGTCTTAAAATAGTAAGGTGAATGGGGCCGAATGGATACAAACCAAAGAGAGAGAGGGAGAGAAAGAGAGAACAAAAAAGCGAGGTGGGCTCCCTTAACTAGATAATTATATTGAATGATAACACGGGATATAAACAGGCCATGCAATTATGAACGGCGTAACGTAACGTAACGGAGGGTAAACTAAAAAGGTAATATTTATATAAAATGTTAAAAAGTGAAACGAGTCGCACAGATGTAGAAGAAACACGCCTAGCCTCGGAACATGGATAGGCATTTAACCCCTTCTGTACCGGCGACGTCCTTTTAATTATAGTCTAGCTGTATTTAGACGATTTGCTGCAGTTTCAGAAGGATCTGCGGTAGTTACAAGGGTTAAGTGAGATGGTTCCAAGCCTGTTAATTGCTGAAGGCCCCTTTTTAAAATGGACTTAAGGGGAGATTTCCACTTGAGGGACATTTTTCTTGACCCCTTTCTCCCTCATGTCTAGCCCCATTGCTTTTGAGATTTTAAGACGTTTGCCCCTTTAGTTTGGTGATTTTTAAGAATTTCTGCCCCATTCTGTCAATTTTAAGACCTTTCGTGCCATTTAGGTGTCGATTTTATCCTGGCGAGCGATAGCGAGCCTGTAATTTAAGAGTAATCGGCCTTCGGCCGGGACATTTTTCTACCGAAAAATGTACAAATTTATCTTGAAATGGGGTCAAGGGGGTGAAATTTTAAGATTGCTGGAGGAGTAGGAAACAAACTAGAAACCTCCCCTTAAGCAAACGACTTCACCATCAATAGTGATAAACAGTAGTGATGTATATCTGGCATCTAGCCAAAGACCTCTCCAACAATTTCTCTTCCTCGTCTTTCCCTCCCCTTTCCCACTCTGATGGCACAACCATCGCTTCTTCCTCTGACAAAGCTGGACTCTTCGCTCAGACTTTTGCTGGAGGCTCCACCTTGGATGGTTCCGGTGCTGTTCCTCCCTCTCCGCCCTCCTCTCTCTTACTTATGCCTGATATCCTGATCTCTTCTGGAGATGTGCTTTCTACCCTCTCTGGGCTTAGCACTGATAAGGCGTGCGGTCCGGACGGTGTTCCTCCTGTTGTTCTCGAGAACTGTGCTTCCGTGCTGACTCCCTGCCTGGGCAAACTCTTTCGTCTCTGTCTATCCTCTGACGTCTTCCCTTCATGCTGGAAGTTTGCTCACATTCAGCCTGTCCCAAGGAAGGGTGACCGCTCTCAACCCTCCAACTATCGTCCAGTTGCTCTTATCTCTTGTCTTTCTAAAGTTTTTGAAACTATTCTTGCTTCCAAATTTCTTAAGCATTTCTCTTCTCATAATCTGCTCTCAGATCGCCAGTGTGGCTTCCTTAAGGGTCGCTCTACTGGTGATCTTCTTTCATATCTTGCTAACTCTTGGTCATCCTCCTTTCGGGACTTCGGTGAGACTTTTTCTATTGCACTAGACATGTCGAGGGCCTTCGATAGAGTCTGGCATAGGTCTTTAATTTCTGGACTACCCTCCTTCGGTTTCTGTCCCTCCATCTGTGCCTTTGTCTCTAATTTCCTTTCCGGCCGTTCCATAGCTGCGGTTGTGGACGGCCATTGTTCACTTCCTCACCCTATAAACTCCGGTGTTCCTCAGGGCTCTGTCCTATCTCCTATTATCTTTCTAATTTTTATAAATGATCTCCTTAACTATACCTTAATTCCCATCCATTCATACGCAGACGACTCAACCTTACACTACTCCATTACTTTTTCAGAACGCCCCAGCCAGCAATCCCTCAAACGACAACCGTAATGAAGACATAGATCTCTTAGATTCTGAACTAAATACTATTTCCAATTGGGGCAGAGAAAGCCTTGTTAACTTTAATGCTTCCAAAACCCAATTTCTCCATCTATCTACCCGTCAGGATCTCCCAGCGGACTATCCCTTATTCTTCAACAATGCAAAAATCAGCCCTTCATCTTCTCTCAATATTCTTGGTGTCTCTTTTTCTTCTGCTCTCATTTGGAGGGACCATATTGCCAGTCTTGTTAAGGCAGCCTCCCAGAAGCTGGGTGTGCTCAACCGCCTTAGGGGGTTCTTTTCCCCTGCACAGCTTCTTGCTCTGTACAGGGGCATAGTGCGCCCTTGTATTGAGTATTGTTCACATGTGTGGGGAGGTTCCTCTCACACCGCTCTCCTAGACAAAGTTGAAAGGAAGGCCTTTCGTATCATTAACTCCCATCTACTCACCAACTCTCTGCAATCTCTCTCTCCGCCGCAATGTTGCATCTCTTTCGGTATTCTATCGCTACTATAATAATCAGTGTTCCTCAGAGCTATCCCAGTGCATACCACCTCCTTTACGTAGGGCACGTGGTACCGTCTTGCAACTCAATCCCACCCCTACTCTGTGCAACTCTCCAACCCAAGAGTGAAACGTTACTCTCAAACTTTCTTCTACTCAACAGCTGAGCTCTGGAACTCTCTCCCAGAATCAGTCTTTCCCTCTTCCTATGACTTAAATTGCTTCAAACTCCGTGTGTCCAGGCATTTTGGCTCGAACGTCCCTTGATTTTGGCCCTGTCACTCTTTCAACTATGGGGGAGGCACTCGCTATAGGCAGTTATGCCTTTTGCCTCCCTCAATCACATAGAAAAAAAAAAAAAAATATATCAGTGTAGATGGTTATCCTAAACTGGACACTTTTTCGGTCGAATTTTTCATCTATTATTTGTTTTTCTAGTTTCCTCCCCAGACCTCCATCAAACTTAATTAAGGGGAGATCTCCACTTGAGGGATTTTTTTCTGAACCCCTTTCTCCCTCATATTTAGCCCTATTGCCTTAGAGATTTTAAAACGTTCGCCCCATTAGTTTGGCGATTTTAAGAACTTTCGCCCCATTTCTGTCAATTTCAAAACATTTCATGCCATTTAGGTGTCGACTTTTTCCTGGCGAGCGATAGCGAGCCTGTAATTTTGGAGGAATCGGCCTTCGGCCGGGAAATTTTTCTACCGAAAAATGTACAAATTTATCTTGAAAGGGGGTTTAGTTGGTGTTATTTTAAGATTGATGGAAGTCCAGAGAAGAAACTAAAAACCTCTCCTTAAAAATACATCCATTACACCCCCCTTCTAGATTAATTTATACAAAAATTACAGGCTTACTATTGTTCGCCATGACAAAAATCAACACCTAAATAGCACGAAAGGTCTAAATATTGACGAAGAAATGGGGGCGAAAGGTCTTAAAATCGACTAACTGATGGGACAAACATCTGAAAACTAATGGGGCTAAACATGAGGGAGAAAGTGGTCCCGAAAACCTGCCCATGTCCCCTTAATTACACAAACCACCAGCTGCTTCAAGGCGGCATCCAAGCCAAGCAAACCCAATGTTTAGCTCCACGGGGTTAGAAGGATACATTTACATTACAAACCCAATGTTTAGTTCCACGAGGTTGTTTAGTTCCACGAGGTTAGAAGGATACATTTACATTCCAACCCAATGTTTTTAGCTCCCAATGTTAGCTGTTAGAAGGATACATTTACATTACAAACCCAATGTTTAGTTCCACGAGGTTAGAAGGATACATTTACATTACAAACCCAATGTTTAGTTCCACGAGGTTAGAAGGATACATTTAGGTGCCCAACGGTTAAGGGAACCAACTCGATTTTTTTTTCTCTATATTTCTCTCTCTCTCTCTCTTTCTGGGTTGTATCCATTTGGCCCCATTCAGCCTACTGTTTTAAGATGTTTATTCCCATCCAGGTGGCGATTTTTTTGCCGGGCGAGCAATAGCGAGCCAGCATATTTTGGATGAAGAGTTAGACAGCAGGTTAAGTGTGTACATTTTTCGATTTGGATTTCTCCAAACAATGCTGGCTCGCTATTGCTCGCCAGGAAGAAATCGACACTTGGATGGGGATAAACGTCTTAAAACAGTAGGCTAAAGGGGCCGAATGGATACAACCCAAAGAAACAAAAATGAGAGAGAGAAAGGCGAGGTGGTCCCCTTAAACATCTCAGACGACCATCCCACCACCACCACCACCACCAGCTTGGCCAGTAATGTATAGTTCAGTCCGCCCTATTACTTACTGTATGTTGTTGCGTAGATCGGGAACCACGGCACCTTCGTAGTAGGCCATTGCCCCTTCACTGTTATTCACAAACATCAAATACGTCGAGCACTTTTTCTAGCAACTTTAAGGGGACCTAGAAGGTATTGTGCAGCATGAATTACTGGTTCGGCTCAATGGTTGAAGGAAGGGGTTTAGTTTGCTCGCTAAACCTCTATCAAGCTTAAAAAAAACACCCCCAAGACTACCTTCGATATATATTTGTACATTTTTCGGTAGAAAAATGTCCCGGCCGAAGGCCGATTCCTCTTAAAATACAGGCTCGCTATCGCTCGCCAGGAAAAAGATTGCCACCTAAATGGCACGAAAGGTCTTAATATTGGCAAAGAAATGGGATAAAAGGTCTGAAAAACGCCAAACTAATGGGGCGAAAGTCTTGAAATCTCAAAACTAATAGGGATAAACATGAGGGAGAAGTAGGTCACGAAAACACAAAAAACAAAAACTTAAAAGTAGCCTATATTAGGTGAATGCATTTTTATCAAGGCTTGATTTAGCAGCTGCACGACTCAAACTGACAACTAATGAAACTTAAAGGGAGATTTCCACTTGAGGGATTTTTTGTCTTTGCCCCTTTCTCCCTCATGTTTAGCCCCATTGCTTTTGAAATTTTAAGACGTTCGCCCCATTAGTTTGGCGATTTTA
>CM064501.1:42804128-42838668 GCA_032716605.1 Paralithodes platypus
CACATACAGACATACATACTTACATATACATACATACATACTTACATACTGTACATAGTAAATACCTACACATATATATACATACGTACTGTACATAGTAAATACCTACACATATACATACATACGTACTGTACATAGTAAATACCTACACATATACATACATACGTACTGTACATAGTAAATACCTACACATATACATACATACGTACTGTACATAGTAAATACCTACACATATACATACATACGTACTGTACATAGTAAATACCTACACATGTACAGACATACATACTTACATACTGTACATAGTAAATACCTACACACATATACATACATACATACTTACATACTGTACATGGTAAATACCTACACATATACAGACATACATACTTACATACTGTACTTGGTAAATACCTACACACATACAGACGTACATACTTACATACTGTACATGGTAAATACCTACACATATACAGACATACAGATATACCCATTGAGACTCTGCACTTCATCCAGGTGACGACTTTGGTTCTCTGCTAGTGTTTCTCTCCTTAAGGGGAGGTTTTTAGTTTGGTCTCTAGGTATCCATCAAGCTTAAGATTACACCCCCTTGAGCCCCTTTCTAGATAAATGTCCCGGCTGAAGGCTGGTTCCTCTTAAATTACAGGCTCGCTATCGCTCGCCAGGATAAAATTGACACTTAAATGGCACTTAAGTTCTTAAAATTGACAGAAATGGGTCGAAAGTTTTTAAAATCGTCAAAATAATGGGGCGAACGTCTTAAAATAGAAAAGCAATGGGGCTATACAGGAGGGAGAAAGGAGTCAAGAAAAAAATCCCTCAAGTGGAAACCTCCCCTTAATGTGTGTGTGCTAGACTGGCATAGAAGGCACTCGCTAACGCTCCCATTCCTCCTGATGATTTGAGCACCTTTTCAGCCTTGTCCAATATACTCTCTTCATAGGCTGGGGTTTTTGTTTCTTTTGTTTCTTGTGCCGGGGGAGTGCTGGAGCGACCTTGGTAACCCTGGTCTCTGGGTCTTCTCCTGGGTGACCTGGATGTGTGTGAGTTTGTGTTTTTTATCTGTGTTTATTTTTTGTTTTATGTTGTTTTTGTGTTTTCCCTGTTCTTGCTCTGTCTTGAGTCGGCTACCCCCAAAATGGGGATTGGGCCTGAGCATATAGATAGATAGATAGATAGATAGATAGATAGATAGATAGCGTACCTACGTTCAATACCGTACTTCTCCACCTACTGTTTCTACTTACCTTGGGGTACATTCATCCTCACCTACCTATACTTAAGGGGAGATCTCCACTCGAGGGATTTTTTTCTGGACCCCTTTCTCCCTCATTTTTAGCCCCATTGCTTTTGATATTATAAAACGTTTGTCCCATTAGTTTAGCGATTTTAAGAACTTTCACCCCATATTAAGACCTTTCGTGCAATTCAGGTGTCGATTTTATCCTGGCGAGCGATAGCGAGCCTGTAATTTAAGAGGAACCGGCCTTCGGCCGGGAAATTTTTCTACCGAAAAATGTACAAATTTATCTTGAAAGGGACTAAAGGGGGTGTAATTTTAAGCTTGAAGGAGGTGTAGGGAACACACTAAATACCTGCCCTTAAAGACATACCTTCATGCCTACTGACCTGCCTACATACCAATGTACACACATATGTAGAGAGAGATAGGGGATGGGGGGGGGGGGAGTCTGAATGTTAAGGAGGTGACCTGCTATTTTTCTCTCCTTTTCTCTTTCTCTGGCTTGTATCCATGCTGTCCCATTCAGTCAACTGGTTTAAGATGTTTATCCCCATTCAGTTGTCGATTTCTTCTTGTATGGAGAAATCCGGCTTTGCCAGAGACATGTACAAATTTAGCCTGCTGTCAAAAACGTGTACAGAAATATGCTGGCTCGCTACCGCTCGCCAGGAAAAAATAGACACCTGGATGGGGATAAACGTCTTAAAACAGTAGGCTGAATGGGGCCGAATAAATACAACCCAGAGAGAGAGAGAGGGAGAGAGAAGAGAAAGAGAAACAAAACGAGGCGGGCCCCCTCTAGAGATATTGAGTATTGATGATGTGTAATTGTGTGTGAGATATATTGAAATAGATATGGAAGAAATAGATATGGAAGAAATAGATATGGAAGAAATAGATATGGAAGAAATAGATATGGAAGAAATAGATATGGAAGAAATAGATATGGAAGAAATAGATAGAGGGGAATGAGAATAAAGATAGAATTAAGAAACCCAGGAGCTAAAAGAGAGAGGAAGAGAAACAAACGTGGTGGAAAACATACTAAGGGAACGAGAAACTAGCAGCTAATGAGAGAGAGAGAGAGAGAGAGAGAGAAAGAGAGCAAGAAACTAGCAGCTAATGAGAGAGAGAGAGAGAGAGAGAGAGAGAGAGAGAGAGAGAGAGAGAGAGAGAGAGAGAGCAAGAAACTAGCAGCTAATGAGAGAGAGAGAGAGAGAGAGAGAGCAAGAAACTAGCAGCTAATGAGAGAGAGAGAGAGAGGGAGAGAGAGAGAGAGAGAGAGACCAAGAGAGAGAGAGAGAGACCAAGAAACTAGCAGCTAATGAGAGAGAGAGAGAGAGACCAAGAAACTAGCAGCTAATGAGAGAGAGAGAGAGAGAGAGAGAGAGAGAGAGAGAGACCAAGAAACTAGCAGCTAATGAGAGAGAGAGAGAGAGACCAAGAAACTAGCAGCTAATGAGAGAGAGAGAGAGAGAGAGAGAGAGAGAGAGAGAGAGAAACTAGCAGCTACTGAGTGTGTTTGTGTGTGTATATATATATATATATTACCGTGTTTATATATGAGAGAGAGAGAGAGAGCGAGTAAGAGTGAGTGAAAGAGGAAGTGTGTGTCAGAGGGTTGCCGCAATCCCCGCCATGGTGGGTCCGTCACGATGTTATGGTGACACTCTGTACTCACTCACTTGCGACATCTTGGACTAGTTTGTACTCACTCATATCATCTTGTACTCACTCACGACACTTTGTACTCACTCACGACACTTTGTACTCACTCACGACATCTTGGACTAGTTTGTACTCACTCGTGTCATCTTGTACTCACAACACTTTGTACTCACTCACTTACGACATCTTGGACTAGCTTGTACTCACTCGTGTCATCTTGTACTCACACTTTGTACTCACAACACTGTACTCACTCACTTACGACATCTTGGACTAGTATATACCCACTTGTGCCATCTTGTACTCACTCACGACACTTTGTACTCACTCACTTACGACATCTTGGACTAGTTTGTACTCACTCACAACACTTTGTACTCACTTACGACATCTTGGACTAGTTTGTACTCACTCTCGCCATCTTGTACTCACGACACTTTGTACTCACATCTTGGACTAGTTTATACTCACTTGTGCCACCTTGTACTCACTCATGACACTTTGTACTCACTCACTACATCTTAGAATCATTTGTACTCACTCACGCCATCTTGTACAGTTGTATTCATTCTACTCACGAGATTTAGCTCGCCCTACTCACTCACGAAATCTTTAACTCAAGCATATTGAACTCTACAACACACTTTTGAACTCGAAACTCACCATACAACTCAACAACTCGCACTTTTAAACTCCACAACTCGCACTTTTAAACTCCACAACTCGCACTTTTAAACTCCACAACTCGCACTTTTAAACTCCACAACTCGCACTTTTAAACTCCACAACTCGCACTTTTAAACTCCACAACTCGCACTTTTAACACCACAACTCGCACTTTTAAACTCCACAACTCGCACTTTTAAACTCCACAACTCGCACTTTTAAACTCCACAACTCGCACTTTTAAACTCCACAACTCGCACTTTTAAACTCCACAACTCGCACTTTTAAACTCCACAACTCGCACTTTTAAACTCCTTAACTCTCACTTTTCTCACCTTAGTTTAATGCGCACTCACTTAACCCGCGAAGCACGATAGGCCTTCCGGAAGTATGTCCTAGGCGAACGCGATAGGCCTTACCGAAGACAGTCCATGAAAAGAAACAATAAACGGAACTCGCACTTTCTCAGTTCAACGTACTTGAATTCAATTGTGGGGTAGGACTGTAACATATTTTCACAATTGTGGGGTAGGACTGTAACATATTTTCACAATTGTGGGGTAGGACTGTAACATATTTTCACAATTGTGGGGTAGGACTGTAACATATTTTCACAATTGTGGGGTAGGACTGTAACATTTTCACAATTGTGGGGTAGGACTGTAACATATTTTCACAATTGTGGGGTAGGACTGTAACATATTTTCACAATTGTGGGGTAGGACTGTAACATATTTTCACAATTGTGGGGTAGGACTGTAACATATTTTCACAATTGTGGGGTAGGACTGTAACATATTTTCACAATTGTGGGGTAGGACTGTAACATATGTTCACAATTGTGGGGTAGGACTGTAACATATTTTCACAATTGTGGGGTAGGACTCTAACATATTTTCACAATTGTGGGGTAGGACTGTAACATATTTTCACAATTGTGGGGTAGGACTCTAACATATTTTCACAATTGTGGGGTAGGACTGTAACATATTTTCACAATTGTGGGGTAGGACTCTAACATATTTTCACAATTGTGGGGTAGGACTGTAACATATTTTCACAATTGTGGGGTAGGACTCTAAACATATTTTCACAATTGTGGGGTAGGACTCTAACATTTTCACAATTGTGAGGTAGGACTGTAACATATTTTCACAATTGTGGGGTAGGACTAACATATTTTCACAATTGTGGGGTAGGACTGTAACATATTTTCACAATTGTGGGGTAGGACTGTAACATATTTTCACAATTGTGGGGTAGGACTGTAACATATTTTCACAATTGTGGGGTAGGACTGTAACATATTTTCACAATTGTGGGGTAGGACTGTAACATATTTTCACAATTTTGCACTCTTATATTTCATACATGTTCATGTATTTATGTATTATTCCTTTAGTATTATGTTTTAGTAATACCGGTACCACACGCAAAATTAAGGGGAGGTATTTAGTTTGTTCCCTAGACCTCCATCAACCTTAAAATTACACCCCCTTGAGTCCCTTTCAAGATAAATTTGTACATTTTTCGGTAGAAAAATTTCCCGGCCGAAGGCCGGTTCCTCCTACATTACAGGCTCGCTATCGCTCGCCAGAATAAAATTGACACCTGAATTGCACGAAAGGTCTTAATATGGGGTGAAAGTTCTTAAAATCGCTAAACTAATGGGGCAAACATTTTGTAATATCAAAAGCAATGGGGCTAAACATGAGGGAGAAAGGGGTCAAGAAAAAACCCCTCAAGTGGAGATCTCCCCTTAATGCAATCACGTATTACGGTTAGGCTAATGGGTTGTTTGGGACGAGGTTATAGCATATACTGTAGGGGTTGGAGTGTTGGGTGGGTGTGAAGGAGGTTATAGCATATACTGTAGGGGTTGGAGTGTTGGGTGGGGGTGAAGGAGGTTATAGCATATACTGTAGGGGTTGGAGTGTTGGGTGGGAGTGAAGGAGGTTATAGCATATACTGTAGGGGTTGGAGTGTTGGGTGGAGGTGAAGGAGGTTATAGCATATACTGTAGGGGTTGGAGTGTTGGGTGGGTGTGAAGGAGGTTATAGCATATACTGTAGGGGTTGGAGTGTTGGGTGGGGGTGAAGGAGGTTATAGCATATACTGTAGGGGTTGGAGTGTTGGGTGGGGGTGAAGGAGGTTATAGCATATACTGTAGGGGTTGAAGTGTTGGGTGGGAGTGAAGGAGGTTATAGCATATACTGTAGGGGTTGGAGTGTTGGGTGGAGGTGAAGGAGGTTATAGCATATACTGTAGGGGTTGGAGTGTTGGGTGGGAGTGAAGGAGGTTATAGCATATACTGTAGGGGTTGGAGTGTTGGGTGGGGGGTGAAGGAGGTTATAGCATATACTGTAGGGGTTGGAGTGTTGGGTGGAGGTGAAGGAGGTTATAGCATATACTGTAGGGGTTGGAGTGTTGGGTGGAGGTGAAGGAGGTTATAGCATATACTGTAGGGGTTGGAGTGTTGGGTGGAGGTGAAGGAGGTTTATAGCATATACTGTAGGGGTTGGAGTGTTGGGTGGGAGTGAAGGAGGTTATAGCATATACTGATGGGGTTGGAGTGTTGGGTGGAGGTGAAGGAGGTTATAGCATATACTGTAGGGGTTGGAGTGTTGGGTGGGAGTGAAGGAGGTTATAGCATATACTGTAGGGGTTGGAGTGTTGGGTGGGGATGAAGGAGGTTATAGCATATACTGTAGGGGTTGGAGTGTTGGGTGGAGGTGAAGGAGGTTATAGCATATACTGTAGGGGTTGGAGTGTTGGGTGGGAGTGAAGGAGGTTATAGCATATACTGTAGGGGTTGGAGTGTTGGGTGGGAGTGAAGGAGGTTATAGCATATACTGTAGGGGTTGGAGTGTTGGGTGGGGGTGAAGGAGGTTATAGCATATACTGTAGGGGTTGGAGTGTTGGGTGGGGGTGAAGGAGGTTATAGCATATACTGTAGGGGTTGGAGTGTTGGGTGGGGGTGAAGGAGGTTATAGCATATACTGTAGGGGTTGGAGTGTTGGGTGGAGGTGAAGGAGGTTATAGCATATACTGTAGGGGTTGGAGTGTTGGGTGGGGGTGAAGGAGGTTATAGCATATACTGTAGGGGTTGGAGTGTTGGGTGGGAGTGAAGGAGGTTATAGCATATACTGTAGGGGTTGGAGTGTTGGGTGGGGATGAAGGAGGTTATAGCATATACTGTAGGGGTTGGAGTGTTGGGTGGGGGTGAAGGAGGTTATAGCATATACTGTAGGGGTTGGAGTGTTGGGTGGGGGTGAAGGAGGTTATAGCATATACTGTATGGGTTGGAGTGTTGGGTGGAGGTGAAGGAGGTTATAGCATATACTGTAGGGGTTGGAGTGTTGGGTGGGAGTGAAGGAGGTTATAGCATATACTGTAGGGGTTGGAGTGTTGGGTGGAGGTGAAGGAGGTTATAGCATATACTGTAGGGGTTGGAGTGTTGGGTGGGAGTGAAGGAGGTTATAGCATATACTGTAGGGGTTGGAGTGTTGGGTGGGAGTGAAGGAGGTTATAGCATATACTGTAGGGGTTGGAGTGTTGGGTGGGGGTGAAGGAGGTTATAGCATATACTGTAGGGGTTGGAGTGTTGGGTGGAGGTGAAGGAGGTTATAGCATATACTGTAGGGGTTGGAGTGTTGGGTGGGAGTGAAGGAGGTTATAGCATATACTGTATGGGTTGGAGTGTTGGGTGGAGGTGAAGGAGGTTATAGCATATACTGTAGGGGTTGGAGTGTTGGGTGGGGATGAAGGAGGTTATAGCATATACTGTAGGGGTTGGAGTGTTGGGTGGGGGTGAAGGAGGTTATAGCATATACTGTATGGGTTGGAGTGTTGGGTGGAGGTGAAGGAGGTTATAGCATATACTGTAGGGGTTGAAGTGTTGGGTGGGAGTGAAGGAGGTTATAGCATATACTGTAGGGGTTGGAGTGTTGGGTGGAGGTGAAGGAGGTTATAGCATATACTGTAGGGGTTGGAGTGTTGGGTGGGAGTGAAGGAGGTTATAGCATATACTGTAGGGGTTGGAGTGTTGGGTGGAGGTGAAGGAGGTTATAGCATATTCTGTAGGGGTTGGAGTGTTGGGTGGAGGTGAAGGAGGTTATAGCATATACTGTAGGGGTTGGAGTGTTGGGTGGAGGTGAAGGAGGTTATAGCATATACTGTAGGGGTTGGAGTGTTGGGTGGGGGTGAAGGAGGTTATAGCATATACTGTAGGGGTTGGAGTGTTGGGTGGGAGTGAAGGAGGTTATAGCATATACTGTAGGGGTTGGAGTGTTGGGTGGGAGTGAAGGAGGTTATAGGAGTACAAAGGAAATCAAGCAACAACAGGTCTAGTGACCCTTCTAGGTTGCTTGTCCTCCAAAACACTGAGGATCAAGTGACCAAACAGTGGTTTAGAGTGGGTAAGGGAACATTGGAAAGGGAACTACTGCCCTGCCACTAACGTGGCAGGACTAGGAAGTTAGTAGGGGACATATGGGTTAGTAACTGAGGGGAGGATAAAGTTATTCATTTACAAACGCAGTCAGTCGCGGGTTTGATGCGAGATATTTGTCTAGGCGGAATTTAAATGAATCAACGGTGCTGCAGTCTATAACGTCTCGGGGAAGCCCATTCCACAAGTTGACAACTCGATTGAAGAAGAAATTCTTAGATTCGTGCGAGTTAAAAGATTTACCAATAATTTTGCAACCGTTTCCCCGCGTGTAATTAGATTGGTCGATAGTGAAGTACTTACTACAGTTCATATTGTCGATGCCTTTGATGATTTTGAACACTTGAATTAAGTCGCCTCTTAATCTGCGCTGGGTTAAAGGAAATAGATTTAATTCTCTAAGACGCTCTTCGTATGGTTTGTTCTTTAGGCTAGGTATCATTTTGGTAACTCTACGTTGAACTCGTTCTAGCTTGTTTATATCTTTTTGGTAATAAGGGCACCAGGATTGAACGCAGTATTCCAGAAGAGGGCGGACTAAGGAATTGTAAAGGGTTAGGATAACTTCTTTGGATTTATGCTCAAATGACCTGCCTATAAAGCCAATTATTTTGTTTGCCTTCTTAACAACTTCTGAACATTGTTGACTCGGTTTTAGGTTACTCGATATTGTTACTCCCAGATCAGTTTCTCTGTTTACATTCTTAAGCTGAGTGCCATTCATCGAATAGTTTGCTTTCTCATTTAGGTATCCGACATGTAGTACTTTACATTTATCCGCATTGAAACTCATTTGCCAAATTTGGGCCCAACATGACAAGTTATCTAGATTGTGTTGCATATCGTCAACTTGTTCTTTTGAGAATACGCTATTTGCAATTTTTGTATCGTCAGCAAATTTTGAGATTGTGCAGGTGAGACCCTCATCTATGTCGTTGATGTAAATTAGAAAGAGAATTGGTCCTAGTACCGATCCCTGGGGTACCCCGCTACTTACATTGGTCCATTAGATGCCTTACCGTTTATGACTACCCTTTGCTTTCTGTTGCTGAGCCAATTTTCTATCCATTTCAACACACCGTCTTGTATTCCATGCGCTTTTAGTTTTAGCAGTAAACGTTTGTGGGGAACTTTGTCAAAGGCCTTTTGAAAATCAAGGTATATAATATCTACAGCTTTACTCTCATCGTAGAGGTTGAGGATATCGTGGAAGAAGTCTAAGAGGTTTGTTAAACAGGAACGTTTTTTACGAAAGCCGTGTTGAGTATCTTTAAGTATGTTATTTTCCTCTAAGTGATTTACGAGTCTGTCTCGTATGACCGTTTCTAGCATTTTACATACAACTGAGGTTAAGCTAATTGGATGATAGTTACTGGGTAGGGATTTGCTGCCTTTTTTGAATATCGGTGTTACGTTGGCTAGCTTCCACTGATCAGGCATAGTTCCAGACTGCAAGGATTATTGAATAGTAATGTCAGTGGTTTGGAGAGCTCATTCTTAGCTTCCTTTAGAACTCTAGGCGAGATTGTATCAGGTCCTGGCGTTTTATTTACCTTGAGTTTATCTAAACAATTCAATACTTCTCTCTCTGTAACGGTGATATTGCTTAGAACATCTGAATTATCAATCTGAATCGGCGATGGTGTAGGGATATCACTGAGATCTTCTGTTGTAAAAACTGATGCAAAGAAGGTATTGAGGGCATTACTCATTTGTACTTGTCTTTGGTGTATTCTCCTTTTTCATCGACTAACGGTCCAACAGTTGAAGTAACTACTTTTTTCTTTCTGATATAACTATAGAATTCTTTCGGGTTTGTTTTACTTTGATTCGCAATATGTAACTCTAAGGTCTTTTTACTTTGCTTAATTAACTTTTTGGCTTTGCGTCGTAGCTCTACAAATTTCACCCGTTCTTCGTCATTTTGTGAGGATTTTAATCTATCATTAGCAAATTTTTTAGCAAGCAGGCAGTTTGAAATATCTTTATTCCACCATTTGGGCTTATTATGGCCTGGACGCCGTATTTTCGATGGTATGCAGTCTTGCACTGCTTTTAGGTAAGTGGTTTCGAATAACTTCCAAGATGTATTTATGTCGTTATTGTTAATTAAAAAGCTCCAGTCAGTTTCTTTAAACATAGCTCTAAGTTTATGGAAGTTTGCTTTCTTGAAATTAGGGACTTTTTCGATGCTACTATTTGGTTCGTTACTAGTAAACTTTAAAGTGAAAGTTATCGTACGATGGTCGCTGTTACTGAATTCATCACCAACATTCAAATTCTCTATCAATTCTTCTTTTGTTGCAAGTACAATGTCAAGAACGTTATTACCACGGGTCGGCATTCGAACAAATTGATAAAGCGAACTCTCTTGCAAGTTCGTATACAAGTCATGTCCGGAGTGTGAAGTAAGAGTATCGCCCCACTTGGTCACAGGTAAATTAAAGTCGCCAAAAATTACGGTATCTTGTGAGTTACTTACATCTGCAATTTGTTCGTAAATTTCTCGGTCAGTTTGCACTGATTGAGCTGGAGGTCTGTATATTAACGCAAGTATTATTTTTGTACCTTTATTATTCTTTATTAGCACAAAAGATGTGTCGACGTTCACAATTTGAGGTTTTGACACGAGGGTCGGGTTAAGACTTTCTTTGATATAAAATAAAACGCCACCTCCATTTTTATTTATTCGGCTGTTCTCAAACATTACATAACCGGGAAGTGAATACTCTGCTAAAAAGTCTCTTATCTTGTGTATTGAGCCAAGATTCTGTTATGCCAATCACATCATAATTTTCTGTAAACACTAGTTCCTCTAAATCTGAAAATTTATTGCGTATGCTACGAGCGTTTGCATAGAAAACATTCAAAGTTTGGATTTGGGATTCAAGGAACGGTCTTTATTCAAATTATTGGTTCTGGTCGGATCTACATTTACATTCATGGCTGTCCTCGGTCCTCGGTCGTTATCCCTGACGGTTTTGAATTTGGGTCGTGGTGGAGCTTTATCCAAATTCGCGGTTCTTGACGGATTAGTATTTAATTCCTTTGTAGATTGCCATCCTCGCTGTCTTCGGTCCTCCTTCCTGGTTGTCCTGTGCTGAGTCGATTTCTTCTCCGAAAATCCTTCACCGCATCGTTGAGAAGACGCCCAAAACGCGCTGCTCCCACCTGGTTCAGATGAACTCCATCGTCCGAAAACAAATAGTCATCGTAGTAGAAATTGTCCCAGGTGTCGACGAATCCCACGTTCTCCTTCCTGCAGAGGTTTGCTAGACAACGATTTGTGCTGGTGCTATGTTGTAAAATCGGCTCTCTACACCGAGCCGGGGGACGATTCCTGAGACGATGATCCTTGATGACTTCTCCTTAAACGACTTGATCAGCTGCTGGTACTTTAAAAGCAAATCTTCCGACCGGGTTCGCTGTACATCGTTGGATCCAACGTGGATGACGTACATTGTATTAGCTGAGGCCAGCTTTGATACTTCGTCAACTGCTGCAACTACGTCATCCACACCACCACCAGGGATACAAAAACGCTTCCTGGTCTTAGGTGCCCTGGCGCAAAACTCTGTGAGCTGACCACGTATCATCGAGTCTCCCACGAGCCGGACTTCTTCTATTTCCTCTTCGTCATCTGAGTCTGCGAGTATCTGGAAACGGTTTTGACACTCGGTAATCGGTATGTGTTTCCTGGTCTTGGGGCAAACGTTGTTCCTCACGACACGGAAGTTGTCTTGAGGGGGAATATATATATTATATAGGGGGAATATTATAGCATATACTGTAGGGGTTGGAGTGTTGGGTGGGAGTGAAGGAGGTTATAGCATATACTGTAGGGGTTGGAGTGTTGGGTGGGGGTGAAGGAGGTTATAGCATATACTGTAGGGGTTGGAGTGTTGGGTGGGAGTGAAGGAGGTTATAGCATATACTGTAGGGGTTGGAGTGTTGGGTGGGAGTGAAGGAGGTTATAGCATATACTGTAGGGGTTGGAGTGTTGGGTGGGAGTGAAGGAGGGTTATAGCATATACTGTAGGGGTTGGAGTGTTGGGTGGGTGAAGGAGGTTATAGCATATACTGTAGGGGTTGGAGTGTTGGTGGTGGAGTGAAGGAGGTTATAGCATATACTGTAGGGGTTGGAGGTGTTGGGTGGGAGTGAAGGAGGTTATATGCATATACTGTAGGTTGGAGTGTTGGGTGGGGTGAAGGAGGTTATAGCATATACTGTAGGGGTTGGAGTGTTTTGAAGGAGGTTATAGCATATACTGTTAGGGGTTGGAGTGTTGGTGGGGGTGAAGGAGGTTATAGCATATACTGTAGGGTTGGAGTGTTGTGGAGTGAAGGAGTTATAGCATATACTGTAGGGGTTGGAGTGTTGGGTGGGGAGTGAAGGAGGTTATAGCATATACTGTAGGGGTTGGAGTGTTGGGTGGTGAGTGAAGAGGTTATAGCATATACTGTAGGGTTGGAGTGTTGGTGGGGGTTGATAGCATATACTGTCGGGTTGGGTGGGTGGAGTGAAGGAGGTTATAGCATATACTGTAGGGGTTGGAGTGTTGGTGGAGTGAAGGAGGTTATAGCATATACTGTAGGGGTTTGCGTGTTGGGTGGGAGTGAAGGAGGTTATAGCATCTACTGTAGGGGTTTGGAGCTTGGGTGGGAGTGAAGGAGGTTATAGCATATACTGTAGGGTTGGCGTGTTTGGTGTGAGTGAAGGAGGTTATAGCATATACTGTAGGGTTGGAGTGTTGGGTGGGGTGAAGGAGGTTATAGCATATACTGTAGGGGTTGGAGTGTTGGGTGGAGGTGAAGGAGGTTATAGCATATACTGTAGGGGTTGGAGTGTTGGGTGGGGGTGAACCTCGGGGAAACTACTAGAGGAAGAACAAGTGATGTAGGTTTGTGGGATTTGCCTCAGGGTTTGGACAAAGACAAGATAGGAGGTAAAACAGACGACAGAAATAGTGATAATGATATGGTTTAGGTTGGGAACTAAGCATTAACTCTTTCACGCTTTTATGACTCAGAGGTTGCCAGATTAGCAATAAGACATAGAGTTCTCTCACTCTCATAAATACCTCTCCAAAATTAGTGTTCTGCCCACAGCTAACTCAAAGACAACTGCAGAGGTTGAAGTAACTAAACTAAAGGTTTCTAAATACCCCTGATGGTAACAAAGGCTTTAAAGTATCCCTAATAGGCTCAAAATTGCGTCATAAGCGTGAAAGGGTTAACATGTGAACACCTACCCTCACAAACTGGGCTAACTCCAGAGCAGACTCGTACGTCTATGAATCTACAGTTCAGATCCAGATTACCACTCGGCCTGGTGGTAGTGCCGGGTTGATGTATACGTAACATATGAAGAAGTGCATCATCAGACTCTGAAAGGGTTAATTCAAACATAGATGGTTGTATAAAGAGTAAGGGAGGGCGGTGCAGAGTGGTGTTTTGTATTTATTATTTGATATATTATAGTTTTAGTAATGTAAGATTACACACACACACACACACACACACACACACACACACACACACACACACGCACACACACACAGGTTACCGCTGTGCAGTAACATTAAAATTGAGGGTTCACCAGAATCCTAAAGTTTTTTTTCGGCCATCCTGATGGAGATGATTGTAGCATAGTCCCTCTCTAGCCAAACTACTCAACTATCAGCTTGCGTTAGTCTACATGTAGGTCTCACCAGTGCATCTGCGTATGTACTATGGTGGGAACTCCGGCACTTCACGGTATCCAAAAGTCGCATGTGACCTCGTAGTTAAGGTAGAATAAGCATTGTACTGTATCTAAGTTAAGAACAACCAGATGTTCAGCCTCACGGTTGTAAGTGAACAATAATCCAATAACAGTTATTATTATTATTAATACACACACACACATACATTTGCATTCTTAAATTTAATCATAAAAATACACCTCATTTTCTAATATTTCATTTAATCTCTCTCTCTCTCTCCCTCTCTCTCCCTCTCCCTCTCCCTCTCCTCACCTCTCTCTCTCCTCCCTCGACTTCTCTTCTCTCTCTCGCTCTCCCTCTCTCTCTCTCTCTCTCTCTCTCTCTCTCTCTCTCTCTCTCTCACACTGAACGAGTGGGTGAATGAAGTCTGCTGGAGTGAGTCAGGGGATATGAATGAGAGAGAAAAAAAGGAGGAAAGAGAGAGAGATGGTGTGTGTGTGTGCTACAATGTCTGTCTGCATAGTTGTGTATCATTGTATGTGTGTGTGTGTGTGTGTGTGTGTGTGTGTGTGTGTGATTGTGTGTGTGTTAGTTTTTGTTGTGTTTTGTGTGTGACCATCGTGTGTTGCCGTGAGTTTATGCGATATTTGCACACTTTTTGGTTGTCTGTATTTTGATGCGTGTGGTTGTGATAGTGATAGTGGTGTGTACGTATTCAGTATATGGCTGTGTATGTGACTGTTGGGATGTGTACGTTTGTGTGCGGCTGACATGAGTGTATACCAAGAAGCCACGCTCATAACTTAATCCATTAAATGGATTTTAAGTTATCGTGTGTCCAGTAAGGTAGTAAACAGTAGTACAAACAGAAGCGAGGAGATGAGAGAGAGAGAGGAGGAGAGAGGAGATGGAGAGCGGGGGGGGTGAGAGGACGGGTGTGGAGCGGAGAGATACGCTGTGTGGTGCATGGCGAGAGATTGAAGCGATGAGACGAGAGGACGAGGAGTGACGGGGGGAGCGGAAAGGAGATGAGGAGAGTGAGGGAGAGACGAGGATGCGAGAGAGAGAGTAAGACGGGAGGAGAGGAGACTGGAGATCGAGAATGAGTGAGAGCGTAGGGATGAGAGAGAGGGAGATTGGGAGAAGGTGAAAGAGAGGAGAGAGAGAGAGAGAGATTCGAGATGGAAGGGAGTTGGAGAGGGAGATGAGCGACGAGAGCGAGGACGATAGAATGAGAGAGCGATGAGATGAGAGAGCTGAGAGAGACTGAGAGGAGAGAGAGACAGAGAGAGCGCGAGAGGAGAGGATGAGGAACCTCCCCCCCTTTCCCCGAGAGGAGAGTGAGGAGAGAGAGGGAGAGATGGGAGGGAGACGATGGCGATGAGAGAGGACTGAGAGATGAGACTAGAGAGAGATGGGGTGATGAGATTCCTGAGGCGATGGAGAGATGACCGACGTTGGGCGATGAGACTGAGAGAGTACGAGCGCTTGTAACGAGTAAAAGAAGGACAACTAGGAGCAAAAACTTATAATTAAAAATTTAATTAATAGGATGTAAACGGAACACAGGGTTAATATATGAATTTAAATAATGTTAAGGGGAGATTTCCACTTGTAAGGGATGTTTTCTGCTCCTTTCTTCCCTCATTGTTGCCCCATTGTTTTTATAATTTTAAGACCGTCGCCCCATTATGTTGACGATTTTTTACGAACTTTCGAACCATTTCTGTCAATTTTTAAGACCTTCGGCCATTCTTTTTCTAGGGTGTCGATTTTATCCTGGCGAGCGATAGCGAGCCTGTAATTTAAGAAGAACCGGCTTTCAGCCGGGAAATTTTTCTATCGAAAAATGTACAAATTTATCTTGAAAGGGGCTCAAGGGGGTGTAAAATTTTAAGCTTGATGGAAGTCTAGGGAATCAACTAAAAACCTCCCCTTAACGCTAGGATGACTCACACCCCTATAAAACCTCCCCTTAACGCTAGGATGACTCACACCCCTAAAAATGTTACGCTAGGATGACTCACCCCATAAAAGCGCTAGGTGACAGTAAACCTCCCCTTCGCTAGGATGACTCTCACTATAATCTTAACGCTAGGATGACTCTCACCCCTATAAAACCTCCCCTTAACGCTAGGATGACTCTCACCCCTATAAAACCTCCCCTTAACGCTAGGATATAAATATAAAATTTAACGCTAGGATGACTCACACCCCTATAATTTACTGCCCAGACATTACGGCTGGACCAATCAAATGCATACAGGGTAATGCCAAAGATTTGTGTGAATAAGAAACTTTGATAAGCAAACTTCACAACCGTCATTCCGAGCAACCACATGTAGTTTTGGCTCGAACGTCCCTTGATTTTGGCCCTGTCACTCTTTCAACTATGGGGGAGGCACTCGCTATAGGCAGTTATGCCTTTTGCCTCCCTCAATCACATAGAAAAAAAAAAAAAAAAAAAAAAAGTGTTGCCATAAAACCATTGATCAGTTTTAATCCTTGCATGCAGATGGGTTCATTGTCGTTACAATATATTGCCAAAGCATATATGCAATGTAGATCGATAATCTTGACCAACACTGCTACAAAGGTTGGGATCCCTGCTATAACCCTTTACTTGACCCCCGGTACTGTTGATGTAATAAAGTACTGTGCTTTTCGATTGAAGAATGTGTCTGGCAAAGCCGGATTTCCCAATACAATGCTGGCGAGCAAGAAATCGACACCTGGATGGGGTTAAATGTCTTAAAACAGTAGGCTGTGTGGCCAGTGTAAATTTAAATCTATGTAAAATCTCTCTCTCTCTCTCTCTCTCTCTCTCTCTCTCTCTCTCTCTCTCTCTCTCTCTCTCTCTCTCTCTCTCTCTCTCTCTCTTCGATATACAAGAAGGTAGCAAGGCCAAAGCGAGTAATTGACCAACTAAGCTCTAACTTCAATTGTGGGCAAAAATCCATGGAAAAAATCTTTTTTTTTTTTTTTTTTTTTTAGAGTGATAAGATAGTAGTTTACCTCGAATCAAACAAATTAATAAAAAAATAGTCAACACGGCTTCAGATCAAATAAGTCATGCCTAACATATTTGATTGAATTTTATAACAAACTATTCACATATAACGACATGACGAAATCACTAGATATAATATCTTGGACTTTCAAAAAGCTTTTCGACAAGGTGCCTCACCGAAAACTATTGGCTAAACTAAATGGGAGGAGGATAGGTATCAAAAGTGACAATTCATGTTTCTTGGATAACAAAAAGTGGCCCCCTTACAAGCAGAAAGACAGAGAGTGGTGATAAATGGAGTGGAATCGGAGTGGAGCCTGTCACTAGTGGAGTTCCACAGGGGCTCAGTCCTTGGACCGGTCCGGTTTCTCATTTACCTTAACGATATTGATGTAGGGGTAAACAACACCATTTCCAAATTCGCCGACGATACAAAAATATGAAATACAGTCCTGAACGAAGATGGATAGAAATGCGTTGCAATCTGATTGAAACAAAGATATAAGAGTGGTCGTGAAAAATGGCAGATGCCCTTCAATGTCGATAAATGTTCAGGGTGCTGGCAGGTTGGTAGCACAAATATGAAATACAAATACGAAAGGAATGGCAAAACAAAAATATAAAAACCGCAACGGTACGTTAGGTTAAAAGTCTAGGGGTACTAATATCTGAAAACCTAAAAAAACTTCCGGACCAATGTATAGCAGCTGCACATACGGCAAAACCATAGCATTGGGCTTTATTAAACGAACATTTACACTATAAACATGAGACGTAATAGTGCCACTGTTCAAAAGTATGGTGAGGCCCCACCTTGATATATGGTGTGCAGTTGGGTCACCTTATCTGATCAAGGAAATTGTAAGACTCGAGTCAGTACAGCGTTATTAGAGCGACCGAAGATGATACCCTCATTAAGAAATAAATCATATGAAGAAAGACTTAAACGATTGAACCTGTTCTCATTAAAAAAGAGGAGGTTGAGGGGTCAGCTTATTGAGTGCTTGAAGATAATAAAAGGTTTCGACAAAGTCGATGTAAATGCACTATTCACCTTAAACAATACTAATCAAAACCGCGGAAAAGGGATGAAAATAAAAACCTAAAGGAACACCTAGATGTCACAAAGAGTTTATTCACCTACAGTGTGGCGACAGAGGGGAATAAACAACTACAGCGAGAGTGGTGGAGAGCGACACAATAAACGCTTTCAAGGGAAGGCTTGACCTCTATATACAGAGGGCTGGGGTGAAAACAAAATAAAAAATAAAAAATATGTATGTGTATGTGTGTACACTGTACAGTATGTATATATATACTGGATAATATTGTATGTATGTATGTAGGTGTAGTCTATATATAATATATTATAATATAATCTAGGTTTGTAAGGTCCACGACTGCCTAGTAAGGACCTTGAGGGTCTGTGTGGTCTGCTGTATCTATATTAGTCTCCTCTCTCTCTCTTTCTCTCTCAGTCTCTCTTTCTCTCTCAGCCTCTCTCTCTCTCTCTCTCTCTCTCTCTCTCTCTCTCTCTCTCTCCTCTCTCTCTCCTCTCTCTCTCTCTCTATCATCTCTCTCTCTCTCTCTCTCTCTCGCTCCTCTCCTCCTCTCTCTCTCTCTCTACTCTCTCAAGCTTTCTCTCTCCTCTCTCTATCTCTCTCTCTCTCTCTATCGTCTCTCTCTCTCTCTCATCTCTCTCTCTCCTCTCTCTCTCTCTCTCTCTCTCTCTCTCTCTCTCTCTCTCTCTCTCTCTCTCTCTCAGACACCTGTAAAACTAGACTACATCATTCTGAGTTCGGGTATTCCCCCTCGCCAGCCTCACCTTAAGGGGGGAGGGAGGGAGGGGGTTGATTTTTAGGGATCCCCTTCTCCCTCGTGTTTACCCCCATTAGGTTTCACATTTTAATACGTTCGGCCCATTAATTTGGCGATTTTAAGACCTTTCATCCCATTGTTGGCGATTTTAAGACCTTTTATCTAATTTGTTTCAATATTAAGACCTTTCCTGCCATTTAGGTGTCGATTCTTTCCTGGCGAGCGATAGCGACCCTGTAAGCTAGGAAGAATCGGCCTTCGGCCAGGACATTTTTCTAACGAAAAATGTACAAATTTATCTAGAAGGGAGATCTTGGGGATGTTTTTTTAATCATGATGGATGTCTAGGGAAGAAACTAACAAAAGTAATACATTAATAAATATATCAATAAATGAACCATTCCCCCCTTAATACCAATACCAGCTCCTGTGTCGGTTGAGGCGGTTGGTCAATATCTCATTATTATTATTATTATTATTATTATTATTATTGTTGTTGTTATTATTATTATTATTATTATTATTATTATTATTTTTATTATTATTTTTATTATCATCATTATTATTATTATCATCACCATCATCAGCCTGAGTTAGTCCACTGCAGAACAAAGGCCTCTCCCAAACGTTTCCACTTCAACCGGTCAGATGTTAGTCTGTTCCATCCTACCCTACCAAACTTTCGGATCTCATCCCTCCATCTGGTTCTCTGTCTACCCCTTCCTGTACCTCCATCCCTAGGTTCCCACTATGTTGTTCTAGTTGTCCATCTGTTATCATCCCTCCATCTGGTTCTCTGTCTACCCCTTCCTGTACCTCCATCCCTAGGTTCCCACTATGTTGTTCTAGTTGTCCATCTGTTATCATCCCTCCATCTGGTTCTCTGTCTACCCCTTCCTGTACCTCCATCCCTAGGTTCCCACTATGTTGTTCTAGTTGTCCATCTGTTATCATCCCTCCATTTGGTTCTCTGCCTACCCCTTCCTCTAGCTTCATCCCTAGGTTCCCACTATGTTGTTCTAGTTGTCCATCTGTTATCATCCCTCCATTTGGTTCTCTGTCTACTCCTTCCTCTACCTCCATCCCTAGGTTCCCACTATGTTGTTTTGTTATCATCTCTTCTAAATATATGACCTGCCCAGAACCATTTCTTCTTTGTATTTATGGTACTGAGAATATCTTCTACTTTAGTTTGTTCTGTTATCCAAGAGGTTCCCTTCTTATCTCTCCAAGTTATGCCCAACATTATCCTCTCCATTCCTCTTTGGGCACTCCTAACTTTACGTTCTAGACACTTTGCTATACTCCAAGTTTCTGATTCATAAATGAGTACAGGGAGGACACATTGGAGAGGAGAGAAGGAGAAGGAGGAGGAGAATGAGGAAGAAAGTAGGGTGAGGTGGTGGAGGAGGAGGAGGAGGAGGAGAGGAAAGTAAAGTAAAGTAAAGTAAAGTAAAGTAAAGGAAAGGAGGAGGAGGAGGAGGAGGATACAAAGGAATACAAAGGAGAACAAACTGCAACTGACCTATTGGTCCTTACGGGGCAGTTTGGATATCTAAAACTACTAATCTACTGACTACGAGGTAGAAAAAAGGATAGCAAAGAAGAAGGCTCCTCCCCACCCACCACTCCCTCCAGCTAATGCTGGCATGGAAACAGATAGGAAAAATACCATGTAGTATTGAAAAACTGACACGGAAATTCGGACAGGACAGGGAGAAAAAAGAAGTTGATTTGTAATCTAAGCTAACTCTATTTACTACAATTCTGAAAGGGAACATATGTATGAAAATCAATATACATTGCGGTGTGCGTTGACATTTCGTTGCGCGTTATTCTGAAAGAAACTGTGTTAATCGGGGGTTATTTGCCATGTGTTTATCCAGATGGTTCTTAAATGTTTCGACAGTATTACAGTTTACAATGTTCGAGGGTAGTCTGTTCCAATTATTCACAACGGGGTTGAAGAAGAAATGCTTCGCCTCGTGGGAATGAAAACGCTTGCCTATAATCTTATAACCATTGTTTCTCGTGTTTGCTTGATTGATCGTAAATAATTCGCTTACATTTAGGTTGCTGAATCCCTTGAAGATTTTGAACACCTCTATTAGGTCACCTCTCATTCTGCGCTTTGTTAAGCTAAACAAATTTAGTTCTTTTAAGCGCTCTTCGTACGGTTTATTACGCAATCTAGGTATCATTTTAGTGACTCTGCGTTGCACCTTTTCAAGTTTATTTATGTCCTTTCGGTAGTACGGTGACCAGAATTGCACGCAGTATTCGAGATGGGGACGCACCAATGAGTTGAATAGAGTAAGTATGATTTGTTCTGATTTGAATTTGAATGTTCTGCCGATGAAACCCACCAATTTATTAGCAGTTTTTATTACCTCTGTACACTGTTTACTCGGCTTCAGGTCACTTGATATTATAACTCCCAGATCCTTTTCATTATTTGTATTTGATAGTTGAATGTTGTTCATTGAGTAATCTTTTTTAGCGTTGTTACTACCGATGTGTAATACTTTGCATTTTTCTATGTTGAATTTAATTTGCCATTTTTCTGCCCAGTTTTCTAAAGTGTCTAGGTCACCTTGTAGTTTTTGCCAATGTTTGCCAATGTACTGTTGAGGTTACTTTATTAGTAATTTTTGTATCGTCAGCAAATTTCGAAATTTTGCATTCTATTCCTTCGTCTAAGTCGTTTATGTAAATTATAAAAAGAATAGGACCTAATACCGAACCCTGGGGAACGCCACTATTTACTTTGCACCAATCAGATTCTTCACTATTTATTACAACTCGTTGTTTACGGTCTGAGAGCCAATTTTCGAGCCATTTCAGAGTTTTTCCTGTTATGCCATGAGCTTTTATTTTGTCAATTAGCCTCTTGTGGGGTACGGTATCGAAAGCTTTCTGAAAATCGAGATATATTATATCAACTGCTCTATCCTTATCATATGATTTGTAAACATTATTGAAGAAATCGAGTAAGTTTGTTAAGCATGAACGTTTATTTCTAAAACCGTGCTGAGAATCTTTTATTAAATTATTTTCTTCCAAATGTTTTACTATTTTGTCCCTTATAATGGTTTCCATTAATTTGCCCGTTACCGATGTTAAGCTAATTGGTCGATAATTGCCGGGAGAGAACTTATTTCCTTTTTTGTATATGGGCGTCACGTTAGCTAGTTTACATTCGTTTGGAACTATCCCAACATGCAATGATTTGTTGAACAGATTTGCGAGTGGGTTTAATAATTCGTGTTTTGCTTCTTTTAGGATCCTTGGGGATATTTTATCAGGGCCTGGGGTTTTATTAACTTTCAAATTGTTGATTGCGAACAGGATATCGTCTTCATAAATCGTAAAGTTTTCGAGCTCAGTGCCATTTGATTGATTCGTAGGGGTAGGTCGGTTACCGGTAGTATCTTCCGACGTGAAGACTGATGCAAAATAGTTATTTAGGATATTCGCCATTTGTACTTTGTTATCTGTATGATCTCCATGTTCCGCAACAAGTGGGCCTATTGTTGAAGTTACCGATTTTCTGTTTCTTATATAGCTGTAAAATTCTTTCGGATTGGACTTGCTGGAGCTGGCAATATGAAGTTCCAGATTATTCTTACTTCGTTTGATGAGAGTTTTGGTTGTTCGACGCAGTCTATCGTGTTCTAATTAATCTCTATTATTCTGAGTTGCCTTATATTTTTGGTATGCCTGTTTTTTTAGTAAGAGGATGTTTTTTATTTCATTATTTCACCATTTTGGCTTATATTTGCCTGCTGGGCGCCGGTTTCGTAGAGGGATGCTTGTATTTATTGCTTTGTTTAGGTTATTAGATATGTTCCATAATCGATTTACATCATGAGTTTCGGTCATTTCACTCCAGTCAGTATTGGCAAGATGCCTTCTAAGTTTTGTTAAAGTCGGCCCTTCGATAATCTGGTACTTTTTCCGTGCTCTCGTTTTCTTTGTCATTATTTTCTTTGTCATTTGAGGAGGAGGAGGAGGAGGAGGAGGAGGAGGAGGAGGAGGAGGAGGAGAAGGAGGAGAAAGAGAAAGAGGAGGAGAAGGAGAAGAAAGGAGGGGGAGGTGGAGAGGGTAGTCATTGTATGTTAGACCTAAGTTAATCATTGGTATTATGGTACTAAGTATATATATATACTGTATATATATATATAGATTGATAGATAGATAGATAGATAGATAGATAATTACTAGCCCAGGTCAAGTCAGGTGAAGGTATTGAGGGATAAGCCTTTACAACGGCACCTCTTAGCTACTTTCTACTTTCCTATTTTCTGAAGAGTATACAGAGGGGAGAAGGGGTGTTGGAGAGAGATTAAGCTGTTGGAGTGGCTTTGTTGTGTATGTTATTAGTCTGTATACGTGATCGAGGTGTTACCCATACACATTTAGTTACAGGGGTGAAGGCCAGTAAATTTACAGGTATAAATAATAATAATATATAATTAATTATGAAATAAATATACGACACATACTCGCAGGCACGCACAAACACACAAACAGTAACACCCAGTAACACACACACACACACACACACACACACACACACACACACACACACAGTAACAAGCACACACACACAGTAACAAGCACACACACAAGCACACATAAAGTAACAAGCACACACACAAGCACACATAAAGTAACAAGCACACACACACACACACACACAGAGTAACAAGCACATACACACACACACAGTAACAAGCACACACACACACACACAGAGTAACAAGCACACACACACACATAGAGTAACACACAGTAACACACACACACAGAGTAACAAGCACACACACACACACACACAGAGTAACACACACACACGGCAACCTCTGCGTCATACGAGTCTGAAAGGGTTAATGTTTACATGTAATTTACACCAATGTAGATGGGTTATTATCAAAAATTCTTGAAATAAAAGATGTTATTAATATAAACAAGCCACATGTTCTATGTTTAACAGAAACCAAATTAAATTCTCAAATAAGAAATGAAATACTCTCAGGTGAAAATTATAATGTATGGAGGAGGGATAGAGTTGGGAGGAGGGGTCTTGATATTCACAAGGAGGGAGCTTAAGGTAAAGGAGTTGCAGATGAAAGAGGTGGGTTCTGCTTCAGAAATAGTAGCAATAGAAATAGTGAGAGGTAACGAAGGAATTATAATAGTAAATGTGTATGTGCCGCCACGAACTGCAGCCTGGACCAGTGAGGAACACGAAGCAATGCTGAATGAAACTTTAATAAATCTGGAGTATGTTATCAAGGAGGCAGAAGATAGGAACAAATTATTATTACCGGAGACTTCAACAGTGGGAATATTGATTGGTCAACTTTAGAGTGTCCTGAGAGAGAGAACAGTTGGGGATGTAGACTACTAGAGTTGATGACAACATACCTGTTGCATCAACACATAGAAGAGCCAACAAGGGTGAGAGGGAGTGATACTCCTTCATTATTAGATCTGGTTTTTACGAGATGTGCCAATGAGATATATGAGGTAAGTTATAAACCACCAGTAGGTAAAAGTGATCATGTCGTATTAGACTTTAATTTTATATTGAAGTATGACTTATTACCAAGTAAAGAGGAGTTCAAGAAAGACCGGCTGGATTATCCTAGAGGAAGATACAACAAATTGCGAGAGTTTTTCCAAAACATTAATTGGGAGGATAAAGTATTGAATAAATATGATATTAATGAGCATTACGAAGCCTTCTGTGACATATGCAAACAAGGTGCTGACAAATACATACCAATAGCCAAGGATTTTCCTAAAGCAAAGAACGATTGGTTTGGTGCTAGATGTTATAAAGCTAAAGTTGAACGTGATAGGTTATGGAAACGCTATAGAAGACACAAGAGTGATCAATCTTACGAGAGGTATAAACTACCAAGAAATAACTACACCAAAGTGAGGAGACAGGAGGAGAAGGATTTTGAGAGAGGGGTGGTTATGAAGAGCAAAGATGATCCCAACATATTATATGGATTCATAAATAAGAGAACTAAAGTGAAGGAAAAGATCCAAAGGATCGTTCACAATGGAGAAATATTTGAGGAGGAGGAACAAATGGGTGAGGTTTTTAATGCAAAATTTCAATAGGTGTTTGTTCAAGAAAATAATGATGGTGATGATGCTTATAAGAATCCAATACAGAGACCAGTCATGCCCATGAAAGATATTATAATAAGAAGGGATGAAGTAAGGGACTGCATGTTAGACCTAAATAAAAGAAAGGCTATGGGGCCGGATCAGATTTATGGGTGGATGTTGAGTGAATGTGCAGAGGAACTAAGCTTTCCCATAACAGAGATTTTTAAAAAATCTTTGTCCCAAGGCAAGCTACCCGAGGTGTGGAAGGCTGCTGATATTGTACCGATATACAAGAAAGGACCGAAAGAAGATGCAAATAACTACAGACCCGTGTCTTTGACTAGTGTTGTAGTAAAACTGCTTGAGAAATTGATCAGGAAATTTTTGGATTTGTCACCTCGAGGAGAACCATTTACTATCGGATTGTCAGTTTGGTTTTAGGTCGAATAGGTCATGTGTGTCAAATTTGCCGAGCTTCTATGATAGAGTGATTGAAATTATGCAAGAACGAGACGGATGGGCAGATTGTGTATTTTTAGATTTCAAAAAAAGCTTTTGATAAAGTACCCCATAAAAGGCTTCTATATAAACTTGAAATGTGTGGAGGAATCACCGGTGGACTCTTAAAATGGATGAAGGATTTCTTAACCGGGAGGAAAATGAGAACCATCATAAGAGGAAAATATTTATCATGGAGTGATGTGATAAGTGGAGTGCCTCAGGGCTCAGTGTTGGCCCCATTGATGTTTTTAATTTTTATAAATGATCTGCCTCTTGGAATTAGCAGCTATATTAACATGTTCGCCGATGATGCAAAATTAGTGAGGAAAGTGGTTGATAACAATTGCTGTAAAATGCTCCAGGAGGGTCATCAATAAGCTGTATCAATGGAGCCGAATGTGGAAAATGGAGTTCAACATTGATAAATGCCACGTGATGGAGATGGGAGACGGCCAGGGAAGACCCCATGGGGAGTACAGTATGGGCGATGTAAGGTTGGAAAAGTCAGAGAAGGAAAAAGACTTAGGAGTTGTAGTGAACAGGAGGTTAGATCCCGGTGACCACATCAATAACTTGGTAAATAAGGCATATTCGTGGTGGGCTAATATTAGGGTAGCGTTTAAATTCCTAAATGAAGACATTAATAACACAGTTTTTAAGGCCTAGCCTGGAGTATGCAGCGGTTGTATGGAATCCACACATGAAAAAACACATAAGTAAGCTCGAGAAAATTCAGCGTGTGATCACAAGATGGGTGCCAGGGTTAAAAAACTTACAATATGAAGACCGGCTGTGTCACCTGGGGATTCCCTCACTTGAACAGAGAAGGGAGAGGGGAGACATGATAGCTTTATTTAGGTGTGTTCACGGAAAGGAATATATTGATCAACCACATTTTGTTTGGCCGGCGGTGGGGAGGACGAGAGGACATGACTATAAACTGTTGAGGAGGAGAGCTAGGAAGGATGTTAGGAAGTTTGGTTTTCCAGATAGAATGGTTGAGAAGTGGAATAAGTTACCAAACGACCTAGTGTGTGCACAAAGTATTCAAGCTTTTAAAGTGAATTGTGATAAGTTAAAGGCTAACGGGACACTACGAGAGTAATCCCAATCCTGTAAAATACAATTAGGTAAATACACACACACAGAGTAACACACAGTAACACACACACACACACACACACACACACACACACAGTAACACACACACACACACACACAGAGTAACACACGACCATAGTATTTTTTTTCACCGACTTCCGTACTCTCCCCCCCCCCCCCACCCACCGTGCTCTTTGGCACCCTAGCTACCCCCTTCCTGCTCTGGGTTGGGCTGGCTCTCTGGTTGGTTTTTACTGCCCCCCTCCTGGCACTGAAGAATGTCACTGTGGATTAACCTTATCAGACTGTATTTGTGTGCTGCTGGGACATGAAAGTGGTGGCTGGGGAGGGGTTAGTTGTTCTGTACTTTGTGTGTGTCTGTGTCCAGTATATATATATATATCTCGTGTGTCACTACATTATGCCTCATAGTAAGTCAACCACCTATATTGTAAAATGCTAGGTAGCTATGCCCGTGGTACCCAAAAAAAACAAAAAACAATATATATATATATATATATATATATATATATATATATATATATATATATATATATATATATATACTAGGTCAGTAAGGCTATTTAGGAGTTTAGTCCTAGATAGTACGTATATTCTGGCGTACGTGTCAAGAGTAACGTTTTAACATTTATTACTCGTGTTAGTTTAGGCGACACTCCAAGTTTCGTCCCCCTCCTCCTCCTCCACAAAGTAGCCTCGTTCATATAATACCCCATAAAGCCACATTATTAAGACAGGAACTGGACCGGTGACATTTGAGACATCGTTGGGGTACAGTCGCGCTAATAAGCCATTTCTCGGCACCAAGTATGTTTTGATCAATAATTGGTATCAGCAATATCTAAGCTTCATTTCTTCATATCGAGTGAAATATACAAACATTTTCTTACACTTACCCACCCTATTCAACATCTGACAGACATTATTGCAGCACAGAGCAAGCCAAACGTAAGAACAGCTGAGTCATGATTTATTAGCGCGACCGTACAGTGGCGTTAACGGGAGGTTTTTAGTGTGTTTCCTAGACGTCCATCAAGCTTGAAATTACACCCCCTTGACCCCCTTTCAAGATAAATTTGTACATTTTTCGGTAGAAAAATGTCCCGACCAAAGGCCGGTTCCTCTTAAATTACAGGATCGCTATCGCTTGCCAGGAAAAAATCGACACCTAATTGGCACGAAAGGTCTGAAAATTGACAGAAATGGGGCGAAAGTTCTTAAAATCGCCAAACTAGCGGGTCGAAAGTCTTAAAATCTCATAAGCAATGGGGCTAAACATGAGGGAGAAAGGGATCCAGAAAACAATCCATCCAGTGGAAATCTCCCCTTAAATGATGTAAATGTATCCTTTTAGATTGATGTTCAGATCAAATCAGGTATATATTAATTAATGTATGACACGCATTTATTAATATATAGCTGATTTGATCTGAACATCAATCTAGACGGATAAATTTGATCTGAACATCAATCTAGATGGATAAATTTGATCTGAACATCAATCTAGATGGATAAATTTGCATAAAGAAATTGCAAGAGCTTCGAACATTTGCCAGTAGCTGTACATGAGGAAGTGAGTAGGGGGAGTACAAAGGAGTACAAAGGAAATCAAGCAACAACAGATCTAGTGACCCTTCTAGGTTGCTTGTCCTCCAAAACACTGAGGATCAAGTGTCCAAACAGTGGTTTAGATGGTGAGGATAAGGGGAACATTGGAAAGGGAACTAGCCCTGCCACTAACGTGGCAGGACTGGAAGTAGTAGGGACGAGGGGTTAGTATGAGGGGAGGATAAAGTTAGTCAATTTACAAACGCAGGTCAGTCGCGGGTTGATGCGGTATTGTTAGGAAGGATTTAAATGAATCAACTGTGCTGCAAGTCTATAACGTCTCGGGGAAGCCCATCCACAAGTTGACAAATCGATTGAAGAAGAAATGCTTAGAATTCGTGCGAGTTTAAAGATTTACCAATAATTTGCAACTTCCGCGTGTAATAGATTGGTCGATATGAAGTAAGTACTTCTACAGTTCATATGTCGATTGCTTGATGATTTTGACATTGATAGTAGACGATTAATCTGCCGCGGGGTTAAAGGAAAAGTTTAATCTCTAAGACGCTTTCGTAGGTTTGTTCTTGAGGTAGGTATCATTTTGGCACTCTACGTGGAACTCGTTATAGCTGTTTATACTTTTTGTAATAAGGGCACCAGGATTGAACGCAGTATTACCAGAGACGGGCGGACTAAGGAATTGTAAAGGGTAGATAACGTCTTTGAGCGATTTATGTCCAAAGGACTGCCTATAAAGCCAATTATTTTGTTTGCCTCTTAACAACTCTGACATTGTTACTCGGTTTTAGGTTACTCGATATTGTACTCCCAGATCAGTGCTCTGTTTACATTCTTAGCGGCAGTGCCATTCATCGAATAGTTTGCTTTCTCATGAGGTATCCGCATGTAGTACTTTAATTTATCAGCATTGAAACTAATTGCCAAATTTGGGCCCAAACCAGACAAGTTTTAGATTGTGTTGCAATCGTCAACTTGTTCTTTGAGAGTACGCTATTTGCAATTGTTGTATCGTCAGCAAATTTTGAGAGGTGCAAGGTGAGTGAGACAGCATCATGTCGTTGATGTAAATTAGAAAGGAATTGTCGGTCCTAGTACCGCTCATGGGGACCACGAACTTCATTGGTCAATTTAGATGCTTACCGTTTCGACTACCCTTGCTTTCTGTTGATGAGACAATTTCTATCAATTTCAACACACGTCTTGTATCATGCGCTTGTAGTTTTAGCAGTAACGTTTGGGGGAAAATTGTCAAGGCCTTTTGAAATCAAGGTTATTATAATATCTGACAGCTTTACTCTCATCGTAGAGGTTGAGGATATCGTGGAAGAAGTCGAGAGGTTTGTTAAACAGGAACGTTTTTTACGAAAGCAGTGTGAGTATCTTAAGTATGTTATGTTCATCCAAGTGATTTACGAGTGCTTATCGTATGACCGTTTCTTAGCATTTTACAACAACTGAGGTTAAAGCTAATTGACTAGTTACTGGTAGGGATTTGCTGCCTTTTTTGAATATCGGTGTACGTTGGCTAGCTTCCACTGACAGGATGTTCCAGACTGCAAGGATTTATGAATAGTATTCAGTGGTTTGGGAGCTCATTCTTAGCTTACTTTAGAACTCTAGGGCGAGATTGTATCAGGTCCTGGCGTTTAGTTACTGGAGTTTATCCTAAACAATTCAATACTTTTCTCTGTAACGGTGATAATTGCTTAGAAAAATATGAATTTCAATTGAAATCGGGCGATGGTGTAGGGAACACTGAGGTCTTCTGTTGTACAAAACTGAGCAAAGAAGGTATTGAGGGCATACTCATTTGTACTTCGTCTTTGGTGTATTCTCATTTTTCCATCGACTAACGGTCCAACAGTTGACAAGTGACATACTTTTTCTTTCTGATATAACTATGAAATTCTTAGGGTTGTTCCGTTTTACTTTGATTCGCACTATGGTAATCTAAGTCTTTTTTACTTTGATTAATTAAACTTTTGGGCTTTGCGTCGTAGCTTACAAAATTTCACCGTTCTTCGTCATTTGGTGAGGATTTTATCTATCTTAGCACATTGTTTTTAGCAAGCAGGCAAGTGTGGAAAATCTTTATTCCACCATGTGGGTATATATGGACTGGGAAGCCGTATTTCGATGGTATGCAGTATTGCACTGCTTTTAGGTAAGTGGTTTTCGAATAACTTCCAAGATGTATTTATGTCGTTATTGTTAATTACAAAGCTCAAGTCAGTTTCTTTTAACATTAGCTCTAGTTTATGGAAGTTTCTTTCTTGAAATTGGGACTTTTTCGATGCTACTATTTGGGTCGTTACTAGAAACATTTAAAGGACGTTATCGTACGATGGTCGCTGTTACGAAGTCATCAAAACATTCAAACTGCTCTATCAATTCTTCTTTTGTTGCAAGGGAGGGAGGGAGGGAGGGAGGAAATTAGTTGGGGAGCAGTGAGTAGGGAAGAGAGGGAGGGAGGGAGGGAGGAAGTGAGTAGGGGAGAGAGGGAGGAAGTGAGTAGAGGAGGGAGGGAGGGGGGAATGAGGGAGGAAATGAGTTGTGGAGAGAGGGAGGAAGTGAGTAGAGGAGGGAGGGAGGAAGTGAGTAGAGGAGGGAGGGAGGAAGTGAGTAGAGGAGGGAGGGAGGAGGTGAGGTTAGAGGAGGGGAAATGAGGAAGGAAATGAGTTGTGGAGAGAGGGAGGAAGTGAGTAGAGGAGGGAGGGAGGAAGTGAGTAGGGGAGAGAGGGAGGAGGTGAGTAGAGGAGGGGGGAATGAGGGAGGAAATGAGTTGTGGAGAGAGGGAGGAAGTGAGTAGAGGAGGGAGGGAGGAAGTGAGTAGGAGTGAGGGAGAAGGGAAAGTGGAGGTGAGTAGAGGAGGGAGGGAGGGGGGAATGAGGGAGGAAATGAGTTGTGGAGAGAGGGAGGAAGTGAGTAGAGGAGGGAGGGAGGAAGTGAGTAGAGGAGAGAGGGAGGAAGTGAGTAGAGGGAGGGAGGGAGGAAGTGAGTAGGGGAGAGAGGGAGGAAGTGAGTAGAGGGAGGGAGGGAGGAAGTGAGTAGAGGAGGGAGGGAGGAAGTGAGTAGAGGAGGGAGGGAGGAAGTGAGTAGAGGAGAGGGGGAGGGGGGAATGAGGGAGGAAGTGAGTAGAGGAGAGAGGGAGGAAGTGAGTAGGGGAGGGAGTAGTATGAGATGTATCATTTGTTTGTTGACTGTCTGTATGCACTGCGTCCTTATGCTAACTGATTACTCTGCTAAATGTCAATATCTACAGCTCCAACTTCCTTATAGATGTTTCGGCCCAGTCAGATGTTGATTTGTATTTTGGTTGTTTTTATCTATGCGAGTAACAGGGAGCCTGTTGGCCAAATTGGCCTTGGGACTGGACATTTATCCACCAAAAATTTAAAATTTACCTTTAAAACGGATCAGGGGTAGGGGTAAGTTATATATATATTAGGGAGTGAGGGGTGGAGAGAGGGAGTTTGGAGGTGAGGAATGAGAAGACCGTGGCCATTAGGGAGTTGGAGATTTATGGCATTTGAAACCAGATTGCACACACGAGGAACTAACTTGGGGAGTAGGGAGGGAAGGAGTGATGCTGGGGGAGGGAGCTGAGGGAAGGAGTCTAGGGGAGAGAGGGAGTAGGGAGGGAGGTAGTAGTTCTGGGGGAGGGAGTTAGAGGAGTGGGTAGAGGGGTTTGGGAGTTGAGGAGTTAGAGGGGTAGTAAGAGTTGGGAAGAGTGGGCAGTGGTGGAGTGGTGGAGTATGGAGGGAGGTAGTTTCTGGAGGAGTGGCTCTCTAGAGGGATTTACGAGATGGTGGGAGGGCAAGTGGCGAAGTAGGGAGTGTGGGGGAGGGAGTAGGAGGAGGGAGTGGGGGGAAGGGAAGTAGGAGGGAAGTAGGAGGGGGAGATGGGGTGCAGGGAGGTAAGAGCAAGAGAAGGAGATGACTGGGTGACATTTAAGAGGAGGTTTTGCATGAATAAGGGAGGGAGTGTGAGTGGGGGAGTTTAGGAGTGCTGAGGGGGGAGGGGACGGGAGTTAGGAACTGAGGGAGGGAGGAGTTTAAGGGGGTAGGGATTATGTTTTGGACTTTATATATATATATATTTATGTATTTTTTTAGTTTCCTCGCTAGACCTCTATCAAGGTTTAGAATAACACCCACACAAGACTTTCTCCTTTTTCGACATATATATTTGTACATTTTTTGGTAAAAAACAAATTCCCGGCCGAAGGCCGGTTCCTCCTAAAATACAGGCTCGCTGCCGCTCGCCAGGAACAAATCGACACCTAAATGGCACTTAAGGTCTTAAAATTGACAAAGAAAGGGAGCGAAAGGTCCTTAAGACTGCTGAACTAATGGGGCGAGTCTTATTATGTCAAAACAAATAAGGCTAAGGAGGCTAAGCATGAGGGAGAATGATGCCCCTCCACCCCCTTAATGGTGATAAATGGGAGCGGCCACTACTGAATCAATTATAGGTAAGAGTAGTGGCAACAGAAAACGAGGTGTGGTCAGTTTAGTAATGAATAGAAAACGGCTGGCAAACCATACTAAGAAACTAATTTATTATGTGTGTGTGTGTGTGTGTGTGTGTGTGTGTGTGTATAGTATGTGTGTGTAGTGTGGTGTGTATGTGTGTGTGTTTATATATGTATGTATAGTGTGTGTGTGTGTGTGGTGTGTATGTTTATGTGTGTATGTATCCTGCCATACACACTTAAGACATGATTTTCCGGTCCCGTCGCAAGATCTACCCCGAAAACTGTTTTTTCCGGTCCCGTCACAAGCCCACCTTTAGCAAGCGAGACACCAATATTCCGGCAAGAGAGCTCCGGAGCTGGGTTGGCGGCAAGCTGAAACATCTCGCTCAACTTACTGTTTCTCCATTCTAATTTATTTCTGTATATTTGTTTATCCAAACATGATCTTATAATTTACTTGCCTACTATAAGGAAGTAGAGTAATAAGAGCCCACAGTAACGAATATCCAATTGTTGATAATACATTAATGTCGGACAGTACGCTTGGTTAGATTTTGTCCACGAAACAACAACCAAACCCAGCTGTGGTACTATGCTATTTACCGATTGTTTTTTTCACATCAGAATTGCATTTATATAATCCTTATCATAATTAAATTGGCGGTGAATGTTATTCCGATGAAATGGAAGTTGTATAGCCTAGCCTATATATTTGTAAAATGTGCGCTGGCTTGGAGCAAGCCTGTGTTGTTTTTCCCGTCTTTTGATGATCTTGCGACGGCTCGGTTGAGACGGTGGTCTTGCGACGGGACCGGAAAATCACGTCTTTAGTAAGATGTCTTATTTACAGAAAGACAAACAAATACACGGAAACTATAACTTAGCCTCCATCCAAGTTAGATGTCGGATGTCAATAAGTGAAGTCCAGTACCGTGTGTGAAAGTAAGAGTTAAGGCATGGGTCTATGGGGGGTGGTGGGTACGGTGAGAGTGTGTTACCAGGTGTGATAAACTAAAGCCGGTATCACACGAGCGCTTTTTCACTCAACATTTATACTCGACACTGATCTGGCAGCTTATGAGGTCAACATATACAATATTTTGGTTGCCTAAATTCATATATCATCAGTCTAGTTTCTGATACCGTTGCAAAATATTCCAGAAATGTTGCCAGAAAAATGTTGATCATCGAATGTTGACTATAAAAGCTCTCGTGTGATACCGGCTTAAGGTTGACGTGTGTGTGTGTGGGGGGGGGGGTGGGGGGGGGCAGTTTGGCAAGGGTAATAAGACAAAGGTTTATAAGACCATGGGTAATTGGGTATACTGAAGAAGAAGAAAAACAGTTATATCATCAAGATCCCCATTATTATTAATATTATTATTAAATTAGTATTGTTGTTGTTTTTGTTGTTTAATATTGATTGTTTGTATGTTCCGTTACAGGTGAGTGTGTTACGGTGGTGATGATTGTGTTGTTGTTGGTGGCCAGGTAAGTCAGGTGTGTTGTGTGTTGTATTATCTCTCTATCTATCTATATATCTATATATCTATATATTGTTGAGTATTGTATTATATTGTATTATCTATCACTCAATCTCTCTGTCACACTCTCTTTCTCTATCTAATATATATATATATATACTATATATATACAGGTATACTGTATATATATATAATATATATTACTATATATATAATATATATATATATATTATATATATATATATGTTGTGTATTGTATTATATTGTATTATATCACTCAATCTCTCGCTCTCTCACTCACTATCTCTCTCTCACACACACACACACACACTCTCTCTCTTTCACTCTCGCTCACTCACACTATCTCTCTCTCACACTAACTCTTTCTCTCTCTCTCTCTCTCTCTCTCTCTCTCTCTCTCTCTCTCTCTCTCTCTCTCTCTCTCTTTATCAGCTATCATCATTATCATCAATGTTAGTGTGCAATATACCTCCTATGTGCAATATACCTCCTATGTGCAATATACCTGCTATGTGCAATAATAGCAGTCTCAGTTCCTTGTTAACCCTTTGAGTACCAGCGACGTGTGCTATGTTTTATTATAGCTGTATGGTGACGATAGTATGCAGCTTAGGAAGGATCCGTGGTAGTAGAAAGGGTTGGTTGAGCTAGTTTGAAGC
>CM064501.1:42838768-43010306 GCA_032716605.1 Paralithodes platypus
ATGTGATGATGGCGGGTGAGATGACCGGGTAGTTGTAGGAGGAGGAGGAGGACGTGGGCGGTGAGGAGGATTAGGAAGGAAGGTGGGGGCGAAGGGAGACAGGTGGGAAGCTGAGGCTGGGGAGGAGGAAAAGGAGGAGGAAAAGGAGTAGGAACCGGAGGAGGAGGAGGAGGAGTATCAGGGTGGTCAGTCTGGATTTGGTGGCCCACAATGTAACCCAACACCTCAGACCATAGGTTCGGTACACTAGTGATACAGCTCAGGCCCCAATTTTCCACAAGCACTTGGTGCCACACAGAAATCGTTTGTTCTTTTGATGGCTGGGGCTGCTATTCCCCACTCTAGTCATTATTTTCCCGGATGGCATGAGCACAAGGTGGCATCACTTAGTTAACTTTGCTCTCATCATTATTGCCAAGAAAATATGGTCCACTGGCACGTACTTTAATCAATGTTTCACTTACCTTGCCATGATTCAATATTTTCAATGGACAATATACAAGAGTGTTTCACTTATATGGAAGAACTCAGCACTGTTGCCATGGTAACGTACAACTTATAACTTGACTTCTCAAATGCGGGTGTAGACAACACCTTGTTTCAGTCTTGGGTCATAGTTCGTCTTCACTACTGATACCACAATATTTTTTATCAATAAGCAACTCTTGCACACACATCACGGAAGGGAAAACAATAATCAAAACATGTGGAAACAAATGTACCTACATTAACTGCTAGGTATCCAAACAACAGATGATTAGGCCTACAGCAAATGGAAAAGAGATATACAGGATTAAATATAGATACAAAGGGCACCTATGTTGAAGCATCAGTGACTATATCTTATTCTACATACTGTACATATACTTACATGACTATACTGTTAAATGACAAACGCTAGAAGGTTGTTTTAAACAATGGTCGAGCATCAGTAGGGATATAATAGAGGAACTAAAGTGTTAAGGGGGGATGGCCCGGTTTATCCCCCTGGACCAGTTTCTTCCCCTCATGTACAACAAACTTTCCACAAACTTACAATCGACAAATGTGTAAATCCAGTTGTATACAAACATTTTATGAATGGAGGATGCCTTTAGGCACAGGGACCTTTTTGTTTTTAAATCTGTTTTTTTTTTTCCTCCGTCCGTTCCATTGTCTCCTTAAAAAAAAAAAAAAAATTTTTATTTTTTTGGTATGCCCCATTAGTTTTCAGCTGTTAAGCATGTGTGCCCCATTAGTTAGTAAATTTCAAGAAGAACCTTTCACTCCCAATTTCTTCTTCGTCACTATTTAGACCTTTCGTGCTATTTAGGTGTCGATTTTTTCCCTGGCGAACCATAGTGAGCCTGTAATGTTGGAAGAACCGGGATATTTCCCTACCGAAAAATTTACAAATTAATCTAGAAGGGGGATCTAATGGACTTTTTTTTTTATTTGATGGAGGTCTAGGGAGGAAACTAGAAAAATAATAAATACTGTACAAGCCAAAATCGCCCAAAAAGTGAAACCATCCCCCCTTAAACGTAGTGCTGGTAAATGTGTTTTTTTTTTTTTCGGTGGAAAAAACAAATAGGCCGACCAAGATAAAAACAAAATGGTTTTATAGCTTTTTAGTATAAAATATAGAAAGGTAAGTCTTTGGCCTAAATTACTCAATGTGATACATTTTGACAGTATTCTTATTAACCCCTTCATCACGATGACGCATTTTTTACCTTTGCTTTCTGGCTAAAATTAATGCAACTTTAATGCAGTTTTAAGAAGGACATATGTTATTCAATGGGTTTATTGAGATCGTATTTACCTCTTAGAGTCCTAGATGTAGATGATTCACGGTAAAGAAAATTGTCTAATGGTAACCCGAGATGATACAATCTATGTCATCGTGCTGAATGGGTTAAATAACTTTTAAATAATTATGAAGGTTTATTTAACTTAGATACCCTATACGTTATATGCTTCAGACATTGGAAATCTGGAATAATAATAATAATAATTAATTCTGGTTCATGAGCAATTTATAGCGAGGCCTTCCTAAGGGTTAAGTGCCCCATTAATTACTCCTTCCATTTGTCTATTATACTAGCATTTAGGCTACCCTAGCACAAGTTGAAATATATGTACATAGCTCAGATCAATAGGCAGGATTCGAAAACGGCATAATAAATCGTAGGCTTGTGCATATTTCTTTAACTGTCGGGATAGCGTAATGCGAGTGCGACGGAATTTAAATGTGAGTATCCTGGGTTTGAGTCCTCGGAGTGCCACATGTGTTTGTTTGATTTAATTAATTGAGTTTAGCTGTGAGGTTGGTGGGGTGTAAAAAATATAATAAGAACCTTGAAATTCTGTCTAATACCTGTATGATCTCACTCACGCAATAAATTCCTTTTAGTAGTAGCTTACTGTAAATTACTTTATCTGATGCATTGTTACAGTATTCTTCTTATTACCGGTACTTTTTCTATTGATGAAGGGTTGAGTTACTTTACATACCAGTAGCCTACATGATTTTCAGAGACAGTAAAACTTCCCGTAAACTGGGGTCATTTCCGGACTGCTGTCATAACTTCGGACCATCGGCGATAATAAGTCGATTAACCCCTGTCATTAACAACCAATTCAGAAAATTATGATGTTACAGTGAGGTCCCCACTTGGATCTTCTGATCACTGTCTGATACAGGCCACCTGTCTATCACCTACCACATACCTTCACACTCTGAACCTGTTTTGGTGACTAAGGGCATTATACTATAGGGCAGACTGGGAGGGTCTTCAAGGTTTCTTATTTGATATTCCCTGGACCCTCTTTCTTTTTCTAATGATGCACACGTCCCCCTTGAGCCACATACAAGATTTTGTTAAAAATTGGAATGGAAACTTTGATTCCTCATCAAAAGTACAGTAAAAGAATCTAATTCACCTAAATGGTTTGACCATAAATTTGTGCTTAGAGTAACTGAACAAAAAGCAATAGCCTACAATGCATACACAAGATCAAAAACACATGAAGCCTTTAGTTACTTTAGAAACATCAGAAATCATGCCAAAACTGTATTAAACCTAACTAAATCAAACTTTCTCCATAAGACATGCAAATAAACTTCTAAATACTCCAAATGATATCAAAATATTTTGGTCTGCTCTTCACTCATTCAAATCCACCTTCACTACTGCTTCATGCATTCCCCCATTAAATTCTCTCCGACTGGCAATCTTGTCAGTGCCCCACGAGGTAAAGCTAACCTTCTTGCCTATATTTTCTCCACCAACTCAACCGTAGATTACATAAATCAAGATGTCCCTGTACTTAATTTTAATTCACCTGAAATTCGTCACTTAAGATCCACACCAGACATGTCCAAACTATTTTGCCGAATCTCTCAGTAGATAAGGCTCCTGCGTCCAGATGAAATTCCTCCAATAGTACTTAAGAATTTGCTCCTTGGTGCTCGCTCCTGTATTGGCACAATTTTTCCGTCTGCGTACTCATACCTCATGCTTCCCAGTACCCTGGAAAGAAGCAAACATCCACCCAGTTCCCTAAACGGTGCCTCTTCAGATCCATCAAACTACAGACCAATAGCTATAACTTCCACTCTTGGCAAAGTTTTTTGGAAATTATATGTAAATAATCACATACTGAAAAGCATCTGTACGAATAATAAATTACTCAGTGATATCAAGATGGTTTTAGACGATGTCGATCAACTGCAGACATTCTTTGCCTTCTTACGCATCAAATCACCCAAGCTACAGACCAACATGGGAAAACACATACAATATCACTGGATAGATCAAAGTCATTTGATAGAGTCTGGCATCCATCCCTTATTGTCGAAGATTGTCACACTAGGGCCTGGCATCATTAGTCCCACAAATTTCTTCTTATCTTCATACCAGAAAAATACGTGTAATGGTAGATGGCCTTTATTCTCAATTTCCCTCAATAAATGCTGGTGTTCCCCAGGGATCAGTTTTGGCCCCAACTCTGTTCCTCATTCATATCAATGATCTCATATCTACCACTCATAATCCAATACATTCCTACGCAGATTACTCCACACTCCACAGTTCCTTCACATTTACCCATTCTTCAATTCACCCAACCCGATCTTATTAATTCAAAAATAAACACTTGCACTTTCTCTGAACCAGGACCTTTCCTAGAATTAATGAATGGGGACAAGAGAATCTAGTTGTCCTTTAATGCACAGAAAACCAAGTACATTCAATTTTCTAACCGACAGAATCTCACGGACTCCCATCTATTTTTTAATAGTGTCAGTATTCCCCCTTCCCCTAGTAGTGACATTCTCGGTGTAGACATTAACTACTAACTGGTCTGGACACCTTATGTTAGAATCATTGCTAAGAATGCCCTCTCAAAAAACTGGGACTTTCCTGTACAGAGTTCGTACTTCTTCACTGACGAGAAGTTGGCCCGTAATATATATAAAGTCATGTGCGCTCTCAGATGGATTACTGTTCCCCCTCTGTGGGGTGGAAGTGGAGTGGTTGCATTGAGGCAGTTTTGACAAAATTCAAAATAAAGCTATTAAATTAATCAATAACCCTGCAATCCCACAGGACCTTCCTACATTTCGCATACGAAGAAACCTTGCATCCCTTCAATTATTCTACAAATATTTTCACAGCAATTGTTTCCGAGGAACTTGCTTCAATTGTTGCCGCCTCTCCACATCTTTTCCCCGTAGAACTATGGCAGCTGAGATCGCCCATGAATTTACACTTTCTCCTCCACAATGCAGAACTTCTGCTTATCAGAATGTCCTTTATCCCCAGAGCTACTACTCTTTGGAATTCACTTCCCTCGAATTGCTTTCCACAAACTTACAATCAACAAATGTTTAAATCCATCTTTTGTTACAAAACATTTTATGATTGGAGGATTCCTTTAGGCACATGGACCTTTTTGTTTTATCTGTGTTTTTTCCTTCCTCCGTTCATTGTCTCTTTAAAAAAAAAAAAAAAAAAAAAAAAAAAATATATATAATGGGAACGGTTATTTATTTATTTATTTTTTTTTTTTGGTGAGGTCCGTTATATAAAATGGCAAAGGAAGAGCATGTCCAAAGTCCCTATGGAACTGCCATGAGTATATGTGCACGAAAAAATATTAATATACTGTACATTGCGAAAATTTGTACATTTTTCGCTAACCCTGCTAAACTTCTATCACCCTGAAGAAATTTGTTTGTATGAATGATGTTTGTGACTGATATACTTTTTTAGTAAATTACCATAGACAACATCCACCAAAGGAAATTTGTTCCACTTGTATAACGCTCTTAGCTAGAAACACTATCATTTAACCTATTGTGTTTAACAAAAAAAACATGTAAACTTCGGACATGGAACAAAACTATCGTTTGTTTTATTTGCCCTATGAAAATATTCATAATACTTGCCCATCATTAAAACTGTTGTTTAAAGATCAAATAATCATTCTCCTCCGAGTCCAAAAACCCATAAAATATGATATGCTAACCGATTTATGTATTTCGGATAATTCTGGAAATTTCTGGATATTTCTATCTATCTATGCCCCGATGCTGTGATCCCCGAAGTTGGGGGGTGCCACGAACGAACCGCCCCCATGCACCTCTGTCCCCAGTCAGTCGAGACGCCCCTCCCCCAACCAGCACCGCCTCTCGTGTCTATACTGTACTTCCTCACTCCATCCTTTTCACCTCTCTTTTTTCGGTCTTACCTCTCCCTCTCTGTCCCTCCACCATCCTCGCTCTCGTACCCACCCTCTTAGTCATTCCAACAAATCGCTTTCCATACGTTCCATATGGCCGAACCATCTCAAGTTGTTTCCTTTTCACCCACTTTCCAGCACATCCTCCCTCCACACCACACCTCCTTTCTTACTACTTCCTCAGTAGTCTGGTCTATCCCTCCATGTAACTGCTGCAACGCACTCCTTAAGTAATTCATTTCCACTGCTCTCACTCTTGGTCTGAGTCTCCTCAACCAACGTCCATTCTTCGCTTCCGTAAGTCCTGTGTCGGGATTACCACACTGTCATGCAAGGACTTCTCTTCACTTCCATACTGACCACCCTATTTCTTGTTACTTTACGGCTTGTCAGCGTTCACTACAACCCGCTTCCCCTGTTGTACCCTCTCCACTCGCAGCGTTCTTCCTATCCATAGTCCCATCTTTACCTCAACACACTGCCCAGATCCTTAAAAGAGTCGACGATCTCCATTCCTGACCGTTCAGTCTTCAGTCACCTCACAACTCTGGGACTTCACCCCTTTCGAAGACCATAACCTTGCTCTTTCCTCTTCCCCGCATTTACCTTTTCAAATCAATCCGTTTTGATTTCGCACACTGTTTCCAAACTCCCTTACCAGACCCTGCAACTCCCATTCATTAGCACCTTATCAGAACTGTATCATCCCGCAAACAAGCAGTATAGGTAGCTTCCGACTCAATTCCCTCCCTTTTTCAGCGTATACAACACCAACATCCACTGCTCTTGATAGTATTTCTTTCATGGGACTTACCATCCATATATACAGTAAACAACCACGGGACATCACACACCCCCTGTTTTCAAACCAACATTCAGGTCAAAGGAACTCGCTCTGCGTCACATCTCCACACTTTACTGCCGCCTTTGCACCCTCATACATGCATTCTTCAACTGCTTTCAGCAACTTGCCATCTACTCCTTATATTCTAAGTACTTTCCACAACCTTCTCTATCCACTCTGGTCATCGGCCTTCTCCAGCGTCCATAAAGGCAACATACACCTTTTGTGTTTCGTTCTTTTCTCCTTCTCTCCAGATATGTCTCCACCACACAATTCAGGGTAAAAATCTGATGCTACACATCCTCGTTTCCCTTCCTAAAACCTCCCTGCTCGTCCGCCTATCCATTTCTCCGTTCTCACTCTCACTCTCTCAATCCTAACTCTACTACCCTACTAACGCTTAGAAGACATATTCCTGAGGTTGGTTACGCACACACATCCTCTTTCCCCTTTGCCCTTATATAGGGGACTAATTATGCCAGTCAACTCTCCAGTTCTGTGCGGGAAAACTCCCCTTTCTCCCATGCTAGTTTTGCAACATTTTCCATACCCATTAGTCGATCACTATCTCACCCACCATACCTCAACATTTTTCCCCACAACACTCCATCTCTGTTTCCTGGTGCTTTCCCCCCAACTTCAACTCTGTCATGGCTTCCCCAACACTTCTGACCGTCCCTGATCCCCACCTCCTCCTCCACTACTTCTCTCTTCTTTTCTCCCTCCCATAATAACCATATCCAGCTATGTTTTAGCTGGCTCTTCATTCCTTACATTTAAGCAACTCATTTGAGTACTCCCCTCCATCTTTTCTTTCGACTCTCTCTTGCTTTCCTTTCGGCTAGCAGTCTCACCATTCTTAATCTTTCACACCCTTACTGTTTCCCCTTCCTACCTTCCATAACTTTCTTGACCTTCTTTCCAGAACATTTTCTTACTCTCCTCCATTTTACACTCAGATTCCTTCCATAATTCCTCATCTACTCTTCTCTTACTTTTCCATCACTACTCTCTTTCACCACCCTCTTACTCTCCACGTACCTCAGCTCCGTTTCTGTCTTCTCGTCAAATCTTCATATTTCCCTCTACTATACCCCAACCACTCTCTATATGCTTTCATTCTCTTCTTCCACAGCTATTCTTATACCTCTTCTGTCCACCATGCTGTAACCTTTCACTCTCCCCCTCCCTGCTTCTCCTCACATCCACACACCTCCTCACATGCTTGCAGATCTCTCCTTAAACACTATTTGCTCATCTCCTCCACTTTCCTCCATAACTTTCCATGTAGAACCCACCTAGTCGTCTTTCCCCTGCTCTTCCTGTACTCTCTCTGACTTCCTCCTCCTGCACTTCTGACTCTCCACTCCTCCTTCGCCATTCCTCCCCTCCAGGCACTCGCCTCACCCACTTCTGTTTGTATCCTAACCTTAGCTACCACTACATAATGATCAGACAGAACCCCCCCTCCAAATACCCCTATAGCCCCTGGATATATAATACGTGGTATATATAGTATAATTATGGAGAGGCATCATATATTTGGGTGGATGGCGACATCGTTAGCCTTGGTCGGCAACTCATCTAGTGTAGACAACCTTATACAAAATCCTGGGGGATGTTACTACGTCAGCCCTTGGTTTGCAACCTGTCTATGGGGAGTAAAACCTGATACAATCCAGTACTGCCTTACCTAATGGGTAAGGCAGGTTAGTGGATGGACTATAGCCGAACACCACTGTAGAACACATAGTGCTAACAAGATACACAGAGAGCCTCGGGAGTTCGGCCGGATCATAAATTGAGTGGTCAATCCTGTAATTCCTTTACTAAACTGGGCTCGGGTTTGTCCTTCCCTCTCACAGGGACTATGGTCCGCTTGGGGGCAGTTCTGTTTATGGCCACACCCTCCGTAAGGGGGGGAGTAAGGCTTGTCCGGCAAGTGATATCATATGATAGATAAGATAGATATATCGTGTCCAATTTTGTTTTATCTGCCGAAAGAAACACCAGCAAATGATTGTTATAACTGTACCTATAATTTGGCTATAAAAAATGCTCAAATTCATAAAATGTATAATGCAGTGGGATAGAGTATACATACCGATATATTTTGCACTAGGGCATACCGTAGTGTTAATTTCGAGTTATTGATTTGACAGCATTACACCTTAAGTTACACTTAGTGTATTCCCGTCCCGTTAGTGACCAACAGTTGAGGGCTGGGGCTCTCCACTTGCCGACCAGGCAGCTCCCTTTCTTCCAACTCTCCATTTCCAGAAGTCGGATTGGAGTTGGTGCTGGGGTATCCTGGTGTTGGTTGCCGGTCCCGGTATTTTGGCCAGCGCACAATGGTCAAGAGTGTTTCTTGAAGTTGCTGGAGACACCCCGGTCATGTTCCTGAGAGGGGCTGGTATACAGTTGAACAGTCTGGTTCCATTGTATGTAAAGCTGTGATGGATCAGGGATTTGATTTTTTGTGTTGATCCCGGCGTAGTCCTCACATAGCACAGCCTCCCTCGCCTTTGGTGCTGAGTCTCTTGGATGTTTGGGTTTGGTACCTTTTTTTCCAAAATCTTCCAGACGTAGATGATGATGTATCTCTCCCTACGTCTTTGAAGTGAGTACAGCTGCAGCTCCTTAAGTCTCTCCCAGCATTGGTTATTTTTCCTGCTCAATATTTTCTAAGAGCGAGTTCAATGCCTAACGAGAACAGATCCAAAAAGAATATCTGTTAAACATCGTATATAACCCCCTCCTATACTGACTATACAGGCCTAAAAGTTTTGACTGTGCATTTTCCACTAAAACATTGGACAGGAATAAGCAGCAATAATAAAATATTCATATACACTAGTAGTAGCTGAAAAATGAATGAGATAAAGCCACGAACGTACGTCCGAAGTTCTCCTCCGTTTGTCCGGAGTTATCCCAGCTTTCTTAGCAATCATTTTCCATACGAAATCACTGTACATATGTCCGAAGTTTTCAACTTTGCAACAATACTTCGGACCCCATTTAGGATAAGGATAGCTCTCTTATTATGGGGGATAATTTTAGGAGGCTTCCTTGATTACGGTGCACTACCACCACACATCACTTGACCTAATTAAATCTCTATAATGTGTTTACAGTCAGGAGAAATTGTTAAAAAAACTCGAAAAAGTTCCGAAGTTACCCCAGTTTTGGGACCTGTTGTTGTTGTTGTTTCCCCAAGCTGCCTGGCCGAACAGCCCCAAGGTCCCGAGCAGGGCCAAGGCCATAACCGAGCGCCCCCACAAAACCCTCCCAGCCTACCACAATAAAGCCAGGGTGACCGCAGCCAGTCCATGGCGGGGAGCTGAGAAGGGTGCAGAAACGCCCGTGAAACCAAAGCCCCACCCAGGGCCCTGTGCCCCTCACAATTATGAAGAGAAAGTTGAGGGGCAAAGGAAAAATGTGACGCTTTGGCTTCCAATCTTGGTAGATTGGGAGGTCAATCCACGGAAGAGACGCCGTCACTTGAGATCTAGAAAATATATAATTAACCCTTGTCTAGCGGGGTGTTTTTCAGCTCATTTGGGCATATTCAGGCCCTCCTGCATGATAAATCAAGCATCTGCATGAAAACAAAAATATTTAGCAAAAAACTAGGCACTAAAAGCTTCAAAATAAGACCAGAACGAGCTACGTAGCACTCGTGGTTCTCTTGTAGTGATGCCACGAACATGGGAGTTTAGCATATATCGGTACCGGTATATTTTTCCCAGCTATGCTCACTACTGGCTACACTGCCGGCCTCTCGAGAACACAGGGAACATGAGTTAATGGGCGGCGGTAAGCCCTGGGAGTCGGCTGTCTGGCCCGCTGCTCTCCCGGCCATTTGCACTTCGATTTTACCCCTTTAAAAGCCTTAATAATGCTCCTAACTTGCGGCAAATTGGTGCACGACTTAAGTCGAGCGCCGCTCTTTAAGTTTTAAAGGAACAGTCAGAGTAAGCTATGGGTATGGCAGAGATTGCTCAGTTCTCACTCTGATAGACCAGCCCATCACCACACGTAACTGTAGGGTTAGTTAGTTATGTAGAGCAGATTAACCAGACCACTGAGCTCCATACGAACTCTCATAGGTCTGGCTAACTGTAGGGTACCTACACAATTACAGTACAGTACTGTATGTGAAGTTACTCAACAATCTTTGCAATATATTTAATAAATAAAATTGTTTATAAATAAATACAAAAGGTGATATAACTTGAATTCCCGTCTATTTTGATTGCTTTTTTCTGTTATTTGCCCCCCTGCTGGTAATATGATGATGACAATAAGTCGTGGAGGGGTGAGGAGGGGAACCTATTATTGCAGTCAAAACAGACAGGAACATGATAGCGAGCAAACGAGTAATGTAACAAAGGCGGCGATATGCCTGAATACTAATGACATGACCCATTTTCTACAGCCCACAGTGTGGACCTCAGCCATGTACAGTAGATTCCACATATTAAAATGGGGAGTTTAGTTTTTCACAGTTGTTTGCCTGAGACCTAATGCACTCAAAGGCATCGGGGATGTGACGTTTTGGTAAGTAATGAAGGGCCAGTAATTGCTTCATTAGATTATAAACTTGTCCCTTCTGATGGTAAGTTGTTGTTGTTCCCCAGGCTTTCTGGCCGAACAGCCCCAAGGTTCCGAGCAAGGCCATAACCGAGCGCCCCCACAGAACCTTCCCTGGTTTACCACTAAGAATGCCCAGGTGACCTAAGCCACTCCCAGGCTAGGAGATGAGTAGGGTGCGGCAACGCCCGGGACACTGAAGCCCCACCCAAGGCCCTGTGCCCCTTAACAATTATGAAGGGAAAGTTGATGGTAAGTAGTCTGTAGCTGTAGGGTTTATATAGGCTACTGAATGCATAATGTATCATGTCCCAATGCACCACATATCTGGTCCCAATTCACAAACTTATTTATAGCCAGTTGACACTGTTTGTTGAAGAGGGGAAACTAGCTGACTTTTATTCAACCTACAAATATTTTCCATTTTGGGTAGGATTAAGTGTGAAGTTGAGTAGCATTAAGATAATCGCCCTAGTTTTACACCCTGTGCGGCACTCGTATAGACAGATTCGGCATACTGTATAATAATTTAGTCTCATTGCCTAATACATGGGCCGTTAAAGTAGAGGATGTCAACAGAATGGAGCGTAATGAGATGAGAATGGTGAGATGGATGTGTGGGGCCAGGCTACAGGATAGAATAACAAATGTTGAGCTGAGGAGACGTTTAGGTATAAAGAGTATTAGCGAGGTGATGCGTACAAGTAGACTGGGATGGTATGGACATGTGGAGAGAATGGATGAACAAAATTGGGTGACAAAATGCAGGTCTGTGATTGTGGAGGGAGCTGTACCAAGGGGTGGACCGAGGAAGACCTGGGATCGGACTATACGCGCCGATCTCAAATCCAAGAACTTGACAAGTGAAGCAGCCCTTAACAGGGTTGCCTGGAACGCCGCCATTAGGACAAGAGACTGAAACTGCACTTATGTGTGGAACACTCAGTCTTAAAATGTTATGTATGTATGTGTGTACAGTAAAGTGCATTTGCAAAAACTTTCAATACAGTATTTTTGTTTACATATACTGCACGTAGCCCAAATGACAATAATAAAATATTTCTAGGACGGTAAACGTGAACAGCGAGGGTAGAAATTTTGGCCAATATTAGATAAGTTTAGAAGGAGGAATGTTAAACTTTACTTATTGTCATATCTCACTTGTTTGATGAATAATAAGGTCTGTATATGTGTCAAGTTGCTCTAAGATATGCCTAAAATAAGATGTAGTCATGACGAGTGTTGTGTTACACGAGAAAAGTCATTATAAACTACTACTCGTCGTGTTACACGAGAAAAGTCATTATAAATTACTATGTGTCTTATGGGAGTAAATTAGGTTTGAAAGTGAGACATGGACAACAAGTGACGAGGGCCTCTCCAAACTGAGAGCTGTGGAGATGAGCTTTTCAGAATGGCAGCTGGCGTGAATAGGCTAGATGGGCCAAATAATAGGGAAGTGTACGAGTCCTTTGGAATGAAAGAGCAAGCTTTGGGCATTGATTGTGGAGTGGTTAAGTGGATAAGTGGATACAGCTCGGGGTAGCATTCAAGGAGACTACTGCAGGACTCTTCTTAAGAACATAAGAAAATGGGAGTCTGCAGAAAGCCGATTGGCCTAAGCAAGGCAGATCCCTGTCCCACACAACCCCAATTACAAAGCCCAATTATAGGCTCAACACTCTAATACCCTGAGGATCATCTTACCAAAACGGTTAGAGATTAACGCAGGATTACGGGGGTCTGCAGAGCGCTGATTGGCCCAACCCGGCTGATCCCCCTTCACACCCAACCCTTCTCGTCCATATGCTTATCCAATTTTATCTTAAAGCTCCCTACCGTTTTTTATCCCACTATAGCACTTGGTAGTCCATTCCACCCATCTACAACTCTGTTACCAAACCAATATTTGCCTATATCTTATCTGAAACAAAATTTATCTAATTTGAAACCATTGGTACGAGTTCTTTCGCTATCACTTTCGCTATCACTGAGCTTTAGTACATAATTTTGTCATGTCCCCTTTGTTAATCCCACTAACCCACTTGAACACCTCTATCATATCCCCTCTAACTCTGCATCTCTCTAACGAATGTAAACCTAATTTCTTCAACCTTTCTTCATACGGAAGATTTCTAATATTATGGATCATTTTTGTCATTCTACGCTGTACTCTCTCCAATGAATCTATGTCCATACTGTAATAAGGACACCAAAATTGGACAGCATAATCCATATGGGGTCTCACTAATGACAAGTAAAGTTTTAAGATAACATCAACAGTTCTGTTACTCACACTCCTAGAGATGAACCCGAGAATCCTGTTTGCCTTATTACGAACGCTTATACACTGTTTTTCTAGGCTTCAAATCATTGCTAACAAACACACCTAGATCTTTCTCGCAGTCTGATTTTCTAATTCTAAATTAGCTAGTTTATATTTAACATTTGTTTGCATCTTCCCTATCTTTAATACCTTGCATTTGTCAATGTTAAACTTCATCTGCCAATTTACTGACCATTCATGTAAGGTATCTAGATCCCTTTGGAGGCACTCTATATCACTATCTGAATCAATTGATCTCCCCATTTTAGTATCGTCTGCGATTTTACTTATCCTACTAGTTATACCTAAATCTAGGTCATTTATGTATATAAGAAACAACAGGGGACCTAATACCAATCCCTGGGGGACACCACTTTTGACTGCTCCCCACTCTGACTTGGTACCATTTATGCTAACTCTCTGTTTCCTACCAATTAGCCATGACCTAATCCATCCCAACAACGACCCTCCTATTCCATGTGCCTCAACCTTTCTCATCAATCTCTCACGAGGGACTCTGTCGAAAGCTTTACTGAAATCTAAATATATATCATATGACTTGTCACTATCTACTGCTTCATATACCTCTGAGAAAAAGCTAAGCAAACTAGTAAGGCAAGAACATCCCTGAGTGAATCCATGCTGAGAAGAATTTATTAAGTTAAATTTTTCTAAGTGGCTTCTAATTTTCCTAGTAATAATAGACTCTAGCAACTTTCCTATGATTGATGTGAGACTAATGGGACGGTAATTGGATGCTATCGATTTATCACCTTTTTTGAAGATCGGAACTACATTTGCAAGCTTCCAAGCTTCTGGAACTAAACCTGTTTCTAATGACTTGTTAAATAAAAATGCTAATGGGCTACTTAACTCATCTCTGCATTCTTTTAATACTCTAGCATATACCTCGTCAGGACCAGGCAATTTTTTCAGTCTGTCAATTTCCTTAAGCACATCATTTCTACTTATACTAACTGTACTTAACATATTTTCTATACTATCACTATATATCATATTGACTTCTGGAATCTGTGCCAAATTTTCATTAGTGAAAACGGAAAGAAACTGACTATTTAATGTACTGCACATTTCTAAATCATTTTCTGTTATTTCTCCTATTGAAGTTTTTAGGGGGCCTATTACATCTCTAACTTTAGATTTATATAGTTGGTAAAAAGCTTTAGGGTTATTTTTTGAGTCGGTTATTTTTTGAGTCATTGGCTATCCTTATTACATAATTTCTTTTTGCTTTCCTGATTTCCTTTTTGACCTGTCTTGATAGTCTGATAGTATATAATATGTAGATGATTTTCGCCTTTCTTTATTTTTCTATATATTCCTTTCTTTTTTCCTATAAGATCTATTAGCTTATTAGTCATCCATTTTGGGTTGGTTCTGCGCCGATCTAATTCTCCTTTTAGGGATATATCTATTTTGAGCATTGTGGAGTGAAGCAATAAACTGGTTATATGTAGGTGGCAAGTTTAACTCTGGCATATCGTGACTTAATTGCTTAACAATAGGGTCCACCCTTAAGTCTCTTCTTAGACCACCATAATCGGCTTTTATGAAATCTGGGATAAGTGTCGTATTCTCTTTAGCATTCCCTGTCCATTGTATATTAAAATACTGTAAATAGATTTATGACCGCTATTTCCTAGGTGGTCACCAATCTCTACATTATTTATCATATGTTCATTGTTACTGAAAACTAAATCAAGAATATTAATACCTCTAGTCGGCGTATCTATGAATTGAAATAAAAAACTATCTTGTACTACCTCAATAAACTCTACTGAATCGGAGTCGCCTATTTGGTGCTGCCAATCAATGTTAGGAAAATTAAAATCCCCCATAATGCACACATTGCTAAACCTTGATGCTATTTTAATTTCCTCCTATAACGATGTTCCGCCATTTCTACTCATATTAGGCGGTCTATATATAACTCCAATAACTATGGTCTCACTACCTTCGTTAACCTCTACCCAAACACTTTCAATATCATTATTTAGTCTAATACCTGATTTAATACAGCTTTTTAATGTACTCCTGACAAACACTGCTATACCCCCGCCCCTCCTACTTGTTCGGTCATATTCAAACAAACTATATCCTGGAATATCAAATTCTCCTATAAAAATGCTTAGATTCTGTATTAATCCACGTTTCAGTTAGCGCTATTATGTCTATATTTTCTGTGCTAACGAGTGCTCTAAGTTCGTTAATTTTGTTACATAAACTCCTACAATTTGCATAATATACCCTCAACCTATTACTTTTATTGGCAACTAATTTTCTATTGTGTTTAGCTAACTTATTATTTCCTGTTGAACTACTAGCTCTAGACGGAAATTCTACTCTATCAGTATTCTCATCTTTACTATCAGTTACATGTGTAGTGTTATCGATACTACTATTTCACATCACTATATCCGCACTATCTTGACTGATTATTTCTATTTTACTCACTGGTTTGTCACATGAAGTACCTGCTCCATATGGAGACAGTATTTTACTTACACACCCAGTTTTTTTAACGAAACCCCGCAACAATCTTGTCCAGTGAGCTGGCTAAGGTCGAAACTCCTAGTCGAGAAAGATGTACTCCATCCTGGGCATACAGTTCATCCTTACCATAGAAGTGGGTCCAGTTATCTAGGAATGGTATTGACTTTGCCTTGCAATACTTCTCCAGCCGGCTATTTACACCAATAGCCCTGGAGGACCATTCCTTCTGTACCCCTCTTCTTGGCAGGATACTGTGTACCACAGGAAATCCACCCTTCTCCTTGATCCTCTCCAGCATTTCCTGGTACTTGGTCAGCAACTCCTCAGTCCTGCATCTCCATATGTCATTGGACCCCGCGTTGATGAAGATGATGGGGTCCTCCCCACCCACTTCTTCTTACCTCTGACTGGGTATAGGCTATCTTAGTGTTTACTAGCCTATACCCCTTTGAAAGGACATTAGCCTAACCTAACAAATCCTAGTATTATAGGTGGGGGCTGCCGCCCCCACACCCCCGCTTTGACTTAGATTTTTGGTGTATTTGTCTGTGAGGTAGGTATTTTTAAATTTGTTGATAACGAAAATCCTCCATGCGGACTATATGGAGAAAAATATGCCGAATCTATTGGTGCCTATTTTCCCTAATAAATTGTTTCTCATAACGTCGCACTAGTGTCCTTGAATATTATCCAGCTCGGTCCCGCATAGTGCGAGAAATTGGTCGATATAGTGCGTTGCACTATGTGAACAACGTATCCTATGGGGGAAAACGTAATTGGTCGATCGGTCCTCCATATAGCACACACATCTTTCCTTATATCGTTATATATACTGACACAAACATACCAAGAACAAATGTTAGTGATAAATATAGCATATCAATGGTAAATTAGACCTTTCCTTACCTTAAATTCTACACTTGATATGATCACAAACCCGAGAATGTGAGATAGCGTCACACAGTACGGGGTAAAAAAGGTCTGACTGACCAGCCTCCCTCCATGTCCAAGTTGCTCAAGCACCATTGATGCCACGAGTCAGGCGAGAAATTTATCACACTGTACAATTTTGGCTGCACTAATAGAAAACTCCCCGGATTTAACCCATATTGCCACCCGACTCGCAATAAAAGATCGTATTCGCATTGGTAGATAATTTTTTATTTAATATTTTCATTGTTCGCACTAATCAAAATTCGCACTGTTTGAACTCGCTTTATACGGGACCGGTCTGTACTTTAACCCCTTATTGGCGGCGCTCGACTTAAGTCGTGCACCAATTTGCAGCAAGTTAGGAGCATTATTAAGGCTTTTAAAGGGTTAAAATCGAGTGCAAATGGCCGGGAGCGCAGCGGGCCAGACAGCCGACTCCCAGGGCTTACCGCCGCCCATTAACTCATGTTCCCTGTGTTCTCGAGAGGCTGGCAGTGTAGCCAGTAGTGAGCATAGCTGGGAATAATATACCGCTATACGCTAAACTCCCATGTTCGTGGCACCACTGCAAGAGAACCACGAGTGCTACGTAGCTCGTTTTGGTCTCATTTTGAAGCTTTTAGCGCCTAGTTCTTTGCTGAATACATTTCTTTTCATGCAGATACTTGATTGATTATTCAGGAGGGCCTGAATATGCCCAAATGAGCCCAAAACACCCCGCTAGACATGGTTAAGGTGGTATGGTTATGTTCAGAGAATGGATGAAGACAGAATGCCAAGAAAGATATATGGGAGTCAGGTAAGTGGAGCAGCTAGTAGTGGAAGACCACATATGGTATGGGAAAAGAAAGTGGAAAAATATATAATGGAAGGGGCATTATGGCACGGGCAAATGAAGCATGTCTTGACAAAGTAGCCTGAAGACGTCTCTGTCATGGCCATCCTTTAGCGGGGGTTTCCCAGGGGGAAGCAAGGCGTCGGATATGATGAATTAGGTTTTATTTTCAAGCTGCTACGAAAGTGGCGGGAAAACGGTGACAGCTCCGGAATTTGAAATTGTGTTTCTAGCTAGGCCTAATTTTATGTTTCTGCAAGCTAGGATGCTATTATATATCACATGTGCGTGAGTGCAAAGTGCATCATTGAATATACTAGAGATTGGAGTAAGGAATATAGTACTGTATTTTTGTTCAGCAATAAAGCCGTGTATGGATATATAATGGCTCTGATATCGTAGCTCTCTTGCTGTGAATTCATTAATAATTATATTGTAGGATTTATAGGATGTTCTGGCTTGTTTGGTAATGTGAGCTTAGTGTGGGATTGTGCTGGTATCATTTTGGTATATTCACCATTATCAGGCAGCGGCAGTGGGGTGGCGTCGGATGCTTGCAATTATGTTCCCGTCTATTTTGAATGCCAATGGATACAATAATATGTTGATTGGGGGCTTTTCCCCCCCTCAACATGCGTGGGGGCATTTATGGTCTGTCGTCCCCCCCCCCCCCCTCTCCCCAGACTCCAAGGCTGGGTGTATGTTTATTATATACCGGTATTATATTATATTATACATATATACCATATATATATAGCCTTTATATATTTTATTTTTGTGGAAGAAGGAAGTGTGGTGTGTATGTTTACTGTAGTGAAGTAGATAGGAGAAGGAGGTGTTTGTGAGAGCAAGCTGGATTACTGTCTCAGTGTAAGTGAGGCACATAGGAAATCAGTAAGAGAGGCCAAGCAAATGAAACAGGAGTTCCAGCAACTCCTTATCAAATGCCTATAGCCTCTCCTGGGTATAGCCCTATACCTACCACCTGATCCCATCCCCATGTCATTAACCTAACCTAACCTAGACCCAGTATGTGGGATACAAAGCACGAATGGTCAGTAAATTGGCAGATGAAGTTTAAAATTGACAAATGCAAGGTACCGTATTAAAGATAAAGAAGATGCTACAAATGTTAAATAAAACTAGCTAATATGGAATTAGAAAACTCAGACTGTGAGAAAGATCTAGGTGTGTTTGTTAGCAATGATTTGAAGCCTAGAACACAATGTATAAGCGTTCGTAACAAGGCAAACAGGATTCTCGGGTTCATCTCTAGGAGTGTGAGTAACAGAACTGCTGTTATCTTAAAACTTTACTTGTCATTAGTGAGACCCCACATGGATTAGGCCTATGCTGTTAAATTTTGGTGTCCTTATTATAGAATAGACATAGATTCAATGGAGAGAGTACAACGTAGAATGACAAAAATGATCCATAATATTAGAAATCTTCCGTATGAAGAAAGGTTGAAGAAATTAGGCTTACATTCGTTAGAGAGACGCAGAGTTAGAGGGGATATGATAGAGGTATTCAAGTGGGTTAGTGGGATTAACCCTTAACTGGCGGCACGCAACATATGTCGAGTGAAAGAAATTTGGACTAAGTGGCGGTTCACAACTTATGCCGTGTGCCATTTTCAGCACGTAATGTTGCTGAGAGAGAGAGATAAGTGGTGGCAGGAGAGTAGCAAGCGTATGACTGCTCCAGACCACCGCGGCGGACCTACTGACATGAATCCCACCCTCCTGCACTCGCTATACAGGGAATTATGTAGGGAAACTACCTAATTACATGGTTTTTGCACTCGTGTTGCGCGATCATTGCAAGAAAACTAGCGGTCGTACAAGGATGGTTGGGGTGTCATTGGAAAGCTCTGTTTATGCCCTTTCAGGGATAGATACTTGTTTTACGCTCTGGGTCTTATTTAGGCATGAAAATGATCACGTAAACAACCCTATTTAGGGTAAAAACACCCCGCTGGGCGGTATATATATAAATTACCACCTAGGCCGCTCGTTAGGTGTTAATAAAGGGGACATGAAAAATGTACTAACGTTCAGTGATAGCGAAAGAACTCGTACAAATGGTTTCAAATTACTGTAGATAAATTGCGTTTCAAGAAAGATAGAGGCAAATATTGGTTTGGTAACAGAGTTTACTGTTGTAGATAGGTGGAATAGGCTACCAAGTGCTATAGTGGGATCAAGAACGATAGGGAGCTTTAAGATAAAATTAGATAGTCATATGGATGAGATGGGTTGGGTGTGAGGGGGATCTGTCAGGTGTGGGCCAATCGGCGCTCTGCAGACCCCCGTTTTTCTGATCTCTGACCGTTTCGGTGAGGTCAGTCCTAATGGTGTTAGTAAGCTGGGCTTATAATTAGGCCTTATAATTAGGGTTGGGTCACTGGGTGTGACAGGGATCTGCCTTGCGTAGGCCAATAGGCTATCTGCAGACTCCCATTTTCTTATGTTATGTTCTTATGTTCTGTAACTAAAAAAATTACTAGAGTAATCGTGCTAATATTTCTACCATTTGGGAAGAGTCAGCTCAGTCAGTCAAGGAATAGACTAGATGTGGAAATTTACAGCAAATTTGCTTTTCGGGGAAGGGGTCGGGCGCGAGTTGGACTAGATAACAGTCCATCAGGCGCCTGGCCCGGGGAGACGATTAATATGAAGGGTGCGCCTGGAAGTGTGGTGGGCAGGCTTGTGGCTTTGGCTCCGCTACATGTCTGCCTGCCGAGATCGGAGCCTCTCCGGGTAGTCGGGGGCCTGGGGAGTGCTGGAGCGACCTTGGTGACCGTCACCCTGGTCTCTGGGTATTCTCCTGGGTGACCTAGATGTGTGTGAATTTTGTGTTTTGTCTGTGTTTGTTTGCTGTTTTGTCTTGTGTTTTGTGTTTTCCTGTTCTTGCTCTGTCTTGAGTCGGCCACCCACAAAAAAAAAAAAAAAAAAAAAAAAAAAAAAAAAAAAAATAAAAAAAAAAAATCGGAAAAGTGGGAATTGGGCCTGAGCATATACTGTAGATAGATCGATAGAATTTGCGGTAATTCTGCATAACTACTACTCCTGTTATTTTAGGTTTTATTTATTTTCTTTATGTATTTTAATGCATTGCAAGTGTGTATTTTATTGTTACAAAGTGCGGAAAGCACTTTTTATTAGCATCTGCTTTGTTAATTGTAATTATTCAGATACCCCAACAATCTAGTTTACTCAATTTAGTCAATTTTGAAAAGACATTAGCCTAACCTAACAACCTTACCTAACCTATCCTAGTATTATGGGTGGGGGCTGCCGCTCCCACACCCCCACTGATTAGGTATTAAAACTATACAAAATTGATAGGATAAAGTCTATGGTGTTTACTCTGCAATATTCAGCTTTGGCTGTCTATAACAGGAAAGTACCATTAAAAATGTACCGACTTCTTGTAGGTTAAGCTCCACTCTGATTGGCTACTAAACATCGGGGAGGAGCCTCCAAGGAGGCTAGAATGTAAACAAATTTCCTGGACTTGCTGTACAAAAATAACTCTGATAACCTTCCACACAAGAAATGCGAGGTGTATGTTAACACTGTGGAAGTCACTGGTCCTACCACGACTGGAGTACTGCTCTCAGCTCTGGTCTCCCCAAAAAGTAGGAGAAATAACAGAAATCGAAGCCACCCAGAGGACATTCACCAGTAAAATCCATGGGTTTCAACATTTTAACTACTGGGAGAGACTCAAGGAGCTGCAGCTGTACTCACTTCAAAGACGTAGGGAGAGATACATCATCATCTACGTCTGGAAGATTTTGGAAAAAAGGTACCAAATCCAAACATCCAAGAGACTCAACACCAAAGGCGAGGGAGGCTGTGCTATGTGAGGACTACGCCGGGATCAACACAAAAAATCAAATCCCTGATCCATCACAGCTTTACATACAATGGAACCAGACTGTTCAACTGTATACCAGCCCCTCTCAGGAACATGACCGGGGTGTCTCCAGACACCTTCAAGAAACACTTGGACATGTGGCTGGCCAAAATAACCGGACCGGCCACCAACACCAGGATACCCCAGCACCAACTCCAACCGACTTCTAGAATGGAGAGTGAAAGAAAGGGAGCTGCCTGGTCGCAGCAGAGCCCCAGCTCAACTGTGTCACTAACGGACGGAATACAACAAAGTGTAACAAAGTGTAAGTGTAACAAAGTGTAATGTTATAGGGGAGTGAAAATCAAATTGACAAAATAAGAAAAGTAGCACTTATCCGCACATCAGTAAGGTCCACTAAGTAAGGTAAGAGCAAAAAATAATAATTCCACGAGACAGGAATCCCGTAATCGAGGAGTAGTTGTTCTGCAGAATACCCCCAGTGGGCTATGTGGGATACAAAACTAACCATCACCTAGTATATCTATCCTGTGACAGTGTATGTGTCCCTAGTGTTCCAGTATGTGGGATACAAAACTAACCCTCGCCTAACACCTAGCATAGGCTATGTCCCTCAGTCCCTACTCCCTAGTAGGCTATGTAGCCTATCTGGGATACACAACTAAGTTACTAACCCTCAACTAACATCTAGTATCTGTCCCTAGTACCTCGGGAGACAAAGGAAAATTACAAGTATACAAATCGGTGTCATCTAGGCTATAGGTGAGTACAGCTAGCCTACAGTTAGGCTACTAGCCTACATTTGTACATTTTTTGTTTATCAGGTTAAGCCGAGACGAGGGTTAGGCTAACAAATATTTTCATTTGATCTTCAGAGCATATAGGCTAGATTCCATATTTAAAATATTAAATAAACAAAATCGCTTAAAATAAACACATTGCACAGTAGCCTAGCCTAAATATTACAAGGATAAGACACATACTACACTAGGGGAGTTGAGTTAGTTTCAGTCCAAGTCGTTCATGCACGAAATTAATGAGCCCCCATTCCCAAACTCTCTCACGTCACCTTGAACTCTCATCTTCCAAACTCTCAGGTCAATTCGTACGCACCAAAACTCACGATAAATGGCAGATCTTGAAGCCAACTTGCCCCGAGTGAAATTATACACTGACCTGAGGCACAGGACGGTTTGCGGGATGGACAAAGGAAGGAAGACCAATTTCACGGAGACAGAGAGAGGGGAATGTGCTAGTACAGGGTCACAGTCCTCGGAGTTGCTCGTCAGACAGCTGATCCTCGAGACAAAAGACCTTCTCACTAGACTCTTTTAACACATTTTCCGCAGCAAAAATATTCTTACTATATCTACACCGACACCATTAGCGGAAAAATAGGCACTGGGGCACTGATAATGCTCTGGGTACGCTGCTATCAAAGAAACAAACTGCGAGAAATCACCAAACACTATTGTTTTGTCCCTTTCTTCTCTCGATAACAAACAAATCTTGAGGTTCCAACACTATTTTGTCCTCTAGCATTGGGCAACTTAATTATACGGAAGGTCTTATTTGTTACCAATCTATTTTGCAAAAGAGTTAAACTTGATATCGAAAATAACTATTGTTTCAGTCAGCATAATAAGTTATAATGGCTATATTACAGTAGACTCGGAAAATTGCAACGGGTCCTAGAATTTATGCTGCTAGTAGATACCATTACAGAAAAGTAGTAGGGTATAAATTAATTTGTATTACACGATACTAAAATTGCATATATAATTTAACTGATTATATATATATATGATAACCGAAAAAATATAATGTTATACTTTAAAGCAGAGTATCTTTTAAATAAATCGCGTATATATTTTTAAGAGAGTTTTGGAGCCTGGATAAGAGTTAGCGTCGATCTAAACAGTTCCTACGTTCCTTCTATAAGTTCCATATGAACCAGTGAATACGCAAGTGAGTATCCTCCGAACTTATCTGAAATTACCTGTATCATCGGGGGTCAAATTGTATTCTTAGGTATGGTAGAAGTTTTGTGTTGGTACATTTTATGTATAGCTGCAGTGTAAGGGCCCTGGGAATTTGTTTTGTTTAAAAAATAAGACTTAATATATTGGTCTATTCCCAGTCATGTGAAGCCATTGGCGTATAGGGTCCGAGCACGTAAAGTGTCTGGGAAACTTACTCCAATGTATTTACTGTCTATATGATGCCCTTCTAGTATACCTAATTTGATTATGGGTCGATTTAATATTTAAACACGACAACTTTCTGTGCAGTTCAAACTTAAACTAGGCCTACCGGTAGCAGGGGCACCACATTAGATAGCCTAGGTTCTACATGTCAACTCGTACGATTATTATTTACAGGGTGTCAAACGACGCTGTTTTTTTGAGTGATAACGCAATGAACTTTTTGTATAATGATAACAAACCCCCCCCCCCCCCCCCCAAAAAAAAAAAGTAGGCTAGGCTAAATTGACACAATTTTGGTCTCCATATTTTCCATCTTGATTGTTTTTTTTATTGCAGGAAATATTGTTTTAGACACCTAAATTCTCAAAAAAAGGTAAAATTCTAGTTTCACGTACACAGCGACAAAAGGGAGGCGCCGTTGTAAAGGCATAGCTTCCCGACCAACTATGAAGATCAGGGAAATTGCTGGGTAAAAGACGTAATATAATGATAATAAACTACATTAACGACATTAGCCTAACCTAACAACCTTACCTAACCTAACCTAGTATTATGTAATAGCTATGGTGCCGCATAGGCCTATGGGGAGAAAATATATTTTTTTTTTTACAGTAGGCCTAGGCCTAGGTATAATTCCTTATAATGCATTTCCGCCGCTTTGGACATAGGCTATATAGGAATTAAGTATGGTATATGACAACTCTAAAGTAGCCATAGAAATTTATGAGTATGCTGTGAAAGCGAAACTAGAATTAGTCCTAAACCCCAAAACAAAATCTGGGGGGCATGCCCCTGGACCCCCCTAGAGCTCGCGCCTTCGCTGCGCTATAATGATAACAAAATAATAAACCATAATGATAACACAATTCATATTTTGTGGATTGACACCCTGCGTACGAAAGACATATCGTATTCAATATCACACTTTTATCTAGTCTAATTCCACCTAGCCTAAACGTAATTCGGTAGCCTAGGCAAATTTGTAAGACTTGGGTCTTGTGTCCAGCGTGAATGCGGCCTAGCCTAGCGGGGACACTCGTGGACGTAAACAAACTAGGCCTATCACTCGCCTGGGTACAAGAACATAAGGTGAAGGGGGATCAGCCGGGTTGGGCCAATCAGCGGCTCTGCAGACCCCCATAATCCTGCGTTAATCTCTAACCGTTTTGGTAAGATGATCCTCAGGGTATTAGAGTGTTGAGCCTATAATTGGGGTTGTGTGGGACAGGGATCTGCCTTGCTTAGGCCAATCGGTTTAATTCTAGTTTCGCTTTCACAGCATATGCGGCACCATAGCTATTACATAATACTAGGTTAGGTAAGGTTGTTAGGTTAGGCTAATGTCGTTAATGTAGTTTATTATCATTATATTACGTCTTTTACCCAGCAATTTCCCTGATCTTCATAGTTGGTCGGGAAGCTATGCCTTTACAACGGCGCCTCCCTTTTGTCGCTGTGTACGTGAAACTAGAATTTTACCGGCCAATCGGCTTTCTGCAGACTCCCATTTTCTTATGTTAACATAAGAAAATGGGAGTCTGCAGAAAGCCGATTGGCCCAAGCAAGGCAGATCCCTGATGATTTTTATCGGTACGATTTTAGTTACTGGACACCTATTTGACAGGTACCGCCAACGATTTAATACATATTTTTTTTTCGGTTTCCACGCATCCAACACCAAGCTACACCCCTTTGTGGTGTACAAAACACTAAAAAAGCAATGGGGACACTTTAACCCTTGTCTAGCGGGGTGTTTTGGGCTCATTTGGGCATATTCAGGCCCTCCTGCATGATAAATCAAGCATCTGCATGGAAAAAAAAAAAAAAAAAAAAAAAATAGGCACTAAAAGCTTCAAAATGAGACCGGAACGAGCTACGTAGCACTCGTGGTTCTCTTGCAGTGGTGCCACGAACATGGAAGTTTAGCATATATCTGTATATTTTTCCCAGCTATGCTCACTACTGGCTACACTGCCGGCCTCTCGAGAACACAGGGAACATGAGTTAATGGGCGGCGGTAAGCCCTGGGAGTCGGCTCTCTGGCCCGCTGCGCTCCCGGCCATTTGCACTCTATTTTAACCCTTTAAAAGCCTAATAATAATGCTCCTAACTTGCTGCAAATTGGTGCACGACTTAAGTCGAGCGCTGCTCTTTAAGGGTTAATAATGATAATATGAGACAAAATATAAAGACAACTCGGTTGCGTTCGTGGAAGTAGCGTCGCTTTGTTTGCTTTAGGCCTAGGCTACTCTTGGAGTGACTTCCCGGTCCTGCCTTGGCGGTCGACTTCAAATGGCTAAGCTTATATAACCAGTTGTTGGGTCCATTTTTTTATAAAGACTTGCGTTATAAGCCGTGGGATACAGGACAGGGTTGAGGGGGGGGGGGCCCCCCCTCAACTATTATAATAATCGTCATATATGTGGCCACCAGGGGGCAAGTAAAACAGCTGGCCGTAGTAACCTTGAGCGTCCTGGGTAAACAAACCGCGACGATCCGAAGCGACGACGGACTCCCGCCGCCGATTTTCGGCACAAACGCGCCGTTTTATTCTCGTCGAAAACCACATTTAAAAAGTTATTATATCGTTTTCAATGCTATTACCGGACCAGAAAAAGGTGTAGCTTGGTGTTGGATGCGTGGAAACCGAAAACAAATATGTATTGAATCCTCGGTGGTACCTGTCAAATAGGTGTCCAGTAACTAAAATTGTACTTTATATCTGTAAATTTAGAGTTTATTACCAGGTGCTAGCCTATTTATATATGGTTATATTTGTTAGTTTTTATAGTGTAGGCTAGGATATGTGCGTAATTGTTCAGTCCAACACCTTCCGCTTGACTGAATAAAAACCCAGGTATTTTAATTTAATTTTAGCAGTAGCTCTAATTTTAGCAGTAGCTCCAACTCAATTTAGGGGGTATTCTGCAGAACAACAACTCCTCGATTAAGGGATTCCTGTCTTTTTTTCGCTCTTACCTTACTCGGGGAACCTGTTACTGATGCGCGGATAGGCTAGCCTAAGTGCTACTTTTCTTATTTTGTCAATTTGATTTTCATTCCCTAGGACCTATAGGCCCCAGCCTAAAAGTTTGTTAGGCTATTTTTGGGACAATATAAACATAAGAAAATGGGAGTCTGCAGAAAGCCGATTGGCCTAAGCAAGGCAGATCCCTGTCCCACACAACCCCAATTCAATTACAAAGCCCAATTATAGGCTTCACACACTAATACCCTGAGGATCATCTTACCAAAACGGTTAGAGATTAACGCAGGATTATGGGGGTCTGCAGAGCGCTGATTGGCCCAACCTTCACACCCAACCCTTCTCGTCCATATGCTTATCCAATTTTATCTTAAAGCTCCCTACAGTTTTAGATCCCACTATAGCACTTGGTAGTCCATTCCACCCATCTACAACTCTGTTACCAAACCAATACTTGCCTATATCTTTTCTGAAACGAAATTTATCTAATTTGAAACCATTGGTACGAGTTCTTTCGCTATCACTGGGCTTTAGTACATTTGCCATGTCCCCTTTGTTAATCCCACTAACCCACTTGAACACCTCTATCATATCCCCTCTAACTCTGCGTCTCTCTAACGAATGTAAACCTAATTTCTTCAACCTTTCTCATACGAAAGATTTCTAATATTATGGATAATTTTTGTCATTCTACGCTGTACTCTCTCCAATGAATCTATGTCCATTCTGTAATAAGGACACCAAAATGGACAGCATAATCCATATGGGGTCTCACTAATGACAAGTAAAGTTTTAAGATAACATCAGCAGTTCTGTTACTCACACTCCTAGAGATGAACCCGAGAATCCTGTTTGCCTTATTACGAACGCTTATACACTGTTTTCTAGGCTTCAAATCATTGCTAACAAACACACCTAGATCTTTCTCGCAGTCTAAATTTTCTAATTCTAAATTAGCTAGTTTATATTTAACATTTGTTTGCATCTTCCCTATCTTTAATACCTTGCATTTGTCAATGTTAAACTTCATCTGCCAATTTACTAACCATTCATCATACCGAGGCCACTGGATCCTACCCCCTTGTAATCACTTGGGGGATGGTGCTGGGAATGGTCCCGGGGTAGACTGGAGCCGGAGTTCTGGGGGGGGGTGATGCTCATCTGCCAGCCAAACCTACCTAACTATGACTAAAATCAAAGAAAATAAACGTAAGTCCGATGAAACAAAACCGCACAGGACAATGACAAATGCCCCCCACAAACTCAGACTTGCTAGTGTGAATGTTGGTAGTTTGAATCTGCGTGCGAATGAAGTGGTTGAGATGTGTGAGAGGAGGCGAGTGGACATCTGCTGTACCCAGGAAACACTCTGGAAGAGGCATGGGGTACAGTGGATTGTCGGAAGGAGGAAAAGATATAGGATATACTGGATGGGTGTGGAGACTGATAAAGCGAAAGGAGGAGTGGGTGTTCTGGTGGCTGAAGAGCTGGCGGAAAGTGTGCTTCAGATTACGAGAGTTAGTGAAAGGCTGATTGTTTTGAAGTTGAAAGTTGGTGAAAGAATTCTGAATGTGATATCTGCATATGCCCCACAGGCTGGTTTACAGAAAGAGATAAAAGAGGACTTCTGGAATGACACCGTCAGTGTCATTTCAGGCCTCTCGGAGAACGAAATAACTATCGTGGGGGGGGACCTCAATGGTCACGTGGGAGCATCTGCAGATGGATACGAGGGGGGTACATGGAGGAATTGGTTACGGAAGGAGAAATCTAGAAGGCGAATATATATTGGAGTCCTGCGTTGCACTCAACATGGTTGTGTGTAACACAAAGTTCAAGAAAAGACAGAGCCACCTGATCACATATAACTCTGGGGTCTCCAGTAGCCAGATAGATTACTTCTTGGTTAACAGGAAAGACTGGAAACTAGTTCGAGATGTAAAGGTCATCCCGAGCGAAGAATGTATCCCCCAGCATAAGCTACTTGTGTGCGACATGAGATTATACAGAGATCCTAAGCGCAAGAAGGTTTACATACCCAAAAGGAAAGTGTGGCTGCTGAAGGACAAGGAAGTTAGGGATAGGTTTCATAATGAACTGGAGGAAATGAATAGAAATAAGGAAGCTAGGCCTAACGATGTAAATAGCCAATGGAACTTTCTTAAGCATAGCCTTATCGCTGCCACTGACAAAGTCTGTGGGAAAACAAAGGGTCACCCCAGGAATAAGACCTCTTGGTGGTGGAACGATGAGGTAGAACATGCTGTGAAACAGAAAAGGAGATGCTTCAAAGCATGGAAGAAAGGAGGCAGCAGGGAGGAATACCAGGCAGCTAAACGAACTGCCAAAAGAGTTATTTACAATGCTAAAAATCGCATTAAGGACCTGGTCCTCGAACAAGTGTGTAACACTGACAATCCCAATGGGATCTTCAACCTAGCTAGGCGAGTTAAAAATGACAGTAGGGATATTATAGGTGAACAGTGTGTTAGAGATGATAATGGGAAGATTGTGTATGCAGAAAATGAAATCAGAGAAGCATGGAAGGTACACTATGAAACGATTGCTAAATGTAGAGTTTGAATGGGATAAGGAACAGCTTAGTATCGAAAAACCAATATCTGGGCCCCCTCCTTTGATAGCACCAGCTGTAGTGAGCGACGCAATCAATAAAATGAAGGACGGTAAAGCTCCAGGTTGCTCCGACATTGTCGCTGAGATGATAAAAGCCTCAGGGGAGATTGGTGTAAACTTAGTCACTGAGTTGATAAACACCATTATTAAAGATGAGAAAATCCCAGAGGATTGGCTCAAAAGTGTAATAGTAAATATATACAAAGGAAAAGGGGATGCGCTGGATAGAGGAAATTATAGGGGCCTGAAAATGCTTGACCAAATCATGAAGGTCTGTGAGAGAGTCCTTGAGGGTTTGATCAGGCAAAGCATCTCTATTGATGATATGCAGTTTGGTTTTATGCCAGGACGTGGTACAACCGATGCTATCTTCATAGTCAGGCAGATACAGGAAAGATACCTACTAAAAGGCAGGGATCTTTACTTTGTGTTTGTGGACCTGGAGAAGGCCTTTGATAGGGTACCTAGAGATGTTGTACAGTGGGCTATGAGGAAACTTGGTGTGGAAGAGTGGCTGGTGCGTGTGATAATGAAGATGTATGAGGATTCGCGAAGTTCGGTGAGGGTGAAAGGTGTACTGAGTGATGAATTCGCAGTCCGTGTTGGAGTCCATCAGGGTTCAGTGTTAAGCCCCCTCCTCTTTATTATGGTCTTGGAGGCGCTGTCTAGAGTTTTTAGAGGCGGACTCCCGTTGGAACTGTTTTATGCAGACGATTTAGTCCTAATAGCTGACAGTATGCAGGATGCTGAGGCCAAATTCAGAAAGTGGAGAGAGGGCATGGCGAGCAAGGGTTTAAGAGTCAATATTAACAAAACCAAGGTTATGCATTGTAGTTTGAGACGAGGCAATGTGGAAAAGAGCGGTGCATACCCATGTGCAGTGTGTGGAAAGGGAGTGGGCGTTAACTCAATTCAATGTAGCATCTGTCGATGTTGGGTACACCATGGGAGTAAGCGCTGTAGTAGAATAAAGGGGCCCCTGCCGAAGGATAAGTCAGAAATAGAGAAATTTGAGTGCGTAGTGTGCAAAGGCGAGCTTGTGTTAAGTGATGATCCTGTGGCTGTGAATTTTGGAAATGAGTCTTTGGAGCTGGTGAACAAGTTTTGTTACCTAGGAGATACCATCTCTGCCGGTGGTGGGGCCGAGGCTGCCACTGTTGCTAGAATTAGGTGTGGCTGGGGGAAGTTCAGAGAATTGATGCCAATCCTGACCATGAAAAGAATGCCTCTCCCCCTGAAGGGAAAGGTGTATGCCTCATGTGTTAGAAGTGCAATGACGTATGCCTCAGAAACATGGGCCGTTAAAGTAGAGGATGTCAACAGAATGGAGCGTAATGAGATGAGAATGGTGAGATGGATGTGTGGGGCCAGGCTACAGGATAGAATAACAAATGTTGAGCTGAGGAGACGTTTAGGTATAAAGAGTATTAGCGAGGTGATGCGTACAAGTAGACTGGGATGGTATGGACATGTGGAGAGAATGGATGAACAAAATTGGGTGACAAAATGCAGGTCTGTGATTGTGGAGGGAGCTGCACCAAGGGGTGGACCGAGGAAGACCTGGGATCGGACTATACGCGCCGATCTCAAATCCAAGAACTTGACAAGTGAAGCAGCCCTTAACAGGGTTGCCTGGAACGCCGCCATTAGGACAAGAGACTGAAACTGCACTTATGTGTGGAACACTCAGTCTTAAAATGTTATGTATGTATTCATGTAAGCTATCTAGATCCCTTTGGAGGCACTCTATATCGCTATCTGAATCAATTGATCTCCCTATTTTAGTATCTTCTGCAAATTATTTACTTATCCTACTAGTTATACCTAAATCTAGGTCATTTATGTATATAAGAAACAACAGGGGACCTAATACCGATCCCTGGGGGACACCACTTTTGACTGCTCCCCATTCTGACTTGGTACCATTTATGCTGACTCTCTGCTTCCTACCAATTAGCCATGACCTAATCCATCCTAACAACGCCCCACCTATTCCATGTGCCTCAACCTTTCTCATCAATCTCTCATGAGGGACTCTGTCGAAAGCTTTACTGAAATCTAAATATATAATATCATATGACTTGTCATTATCTACTGCTTCATATACCTCTGAGAAAAAACTAAGCAAATTAGTAAGGCAAGACCGTCCCTGAGTGAATCCATGCTGAGAAGAATTGATTAAGTTAAATGTTTCTAAGTGGTTTCTCATTTTCCTAGCAATAATTGACTCTAGTAGCTTTCCTATGATTGAAGTGAGACTAATGGGACGGTAATTGGATAAGAACATAAGAACATAAGAAAATGGGAGTCTGCAGAAAGCCGATTGGCCTAACCAAGGCAGATCCCTGTCCCACACAACCCCAATTACAAAGCCCAATTATAGGCTCAACACTCTAATACCCTGAGGATCATCTTACCAAAACGGTTAGAGATTAACGCAGGATTACGGGGGTCTGCAGAGCGCTGATTGGCCCAACCCTGCTGATCCCCCTTCACACCCAACCCTTCTCGTCCATATGCTTATCCAATTTTATCTTAAAGCTCCCTATCGTTTTTAATCCCACTATAGCACTTGGTAGTCCATTCCACCCATCTACAACTCTGTTACCAAACCAATATTTGCCTATATCTTTTCTGAAACGAAATTTATCTAATTTGAAACCATTGGTACGAGTTCTTTCGCTATCACTGAGCTTTAGTACATTTGTCATGTCCCCTTTGTTAATCCCACTAACCCACTTGAACACCTCTATCATATCCCCTCTAACTCTGCGTCTCTCTAACGAATGTAAGCCTAATTTCTTCAACCTTTCTTTATACGGAAGATTTCTAATATTATGGATCATTTTTGTCATTCTACGTTGTACTCTCTCCAATGAATCTATGTCCATTCTGTAATAAGGACACCAAAATTGAACAGCATAATCCATATGGGGTCTCACTAATGACAAGTAAAGTTTTAAGATAACATCAGCAGTTCTGTTACTCACACTCCTTGAGATGAACCCGAGAATCCTGTTTGCCTTGTTTCGAACGCTTATACACTGTTGTCTAGGCTTCAAATCATTGCTAACAAACACACCTAGATCTTTCTCACAATTCGAGTTTTCTAATTCCACATTAGCTAGTTTATATTTAACATTTGTATGCATCTTCCCTATCTTTAATACCTTGCATTTGTCAATGTTAAACTTCATCTGCCAATTTACTGACCATTCGTGTAAGGTATCTAGATCCCTTTGGAGGCACTCTATATCTCTATCTGAATCAATTGTTCTCCCCATTTTGGTATCGTCTGCAAATTTACTTATCCTACTAGTTATACCTAAATCAAGGTCATTTATGTATATAACAAACAACAGAGGACCTAATACAGATCCCTGGGGAACACCACTTTTGACTGCTCCCCATTCTGACTTCGTACCATTTATGCTGACTCTCTGCTTCCTACCAATTAGCCATGACCTAATCCATCCCAACAACGCCCCACCTATTCCATGCGCCTCAACCTTTCTCATCAATCTCTCATGGGGGACTCTGTCGAAAGCTTTACTGAAATCTAAATATATTATATCATATGACTTGTCATTATCTACTGCTTCATATACCTCTGAGAAAAAACTAAGCAAATTAGTAAGGCAAGAACATCCCTGAGTGAATCCATGCTGAGAAGAATTTATTAAATTAAATGTATCTAAGTGGTTTCTAATTTTACTAGCAATAATTGACTCTAGTAGCTTTCCTATGATTGATGTAAGACTAATGGGACGGTAATTGGATGCTATTGATTTGTCACCTTTTTTGAAGATCGGAACTACGTTTGCAAGCTTCCAAGCTTCTGGAACTATACCTGTCTCCAATGACTTGTTAAATAAAAATGTTAATGGGTAACTTAACTCATCCCTACATTCTTTTAATACTCTAGCATATACCTCATCAGGACCAGGCGATTTATGAGGTTTCAGTCTGTCAATTTCCTTAAGCACATCATTTCTACTTATAGTAACCGTACTTAACCTATTTTCTATACTATCGCTATATACCTTACGGACTTCTGGAAACTGTGCCAAATTTTCATTTGTGAAAACGGAAAGAAATTGACTATTTAATGTACTGCACATTTCTAAATCATTTTCTGTCATTTCTCCTATCGAAGTTTTAAGGGGACCAATTACATCTCTAACCTTGGATTTATATAGTTGGTAAAAAGCTTTAGGATTATTTTTTGAGTCATTGGCAACCTTAATTTCATAATTTCTTTTTGCTTTCCTAATATCCTTTTTTACCTGTCTTGATAGATTCTGATAGTAAGCAAGTAGGTGAATTTCGCCTTTTCTAATTTTTCTATATATTCCTCTCTTTTGTCCTAGAAGATCTAATAGTCTATTATTCATCCATTTGGGTTGGTTCTGTGTTGATCTAAATTTTCTTTTGGGGATGTATTTATTTTGTGCATTGAATACTGACTTGATAAAATTATCGTATGTATCTACCAAGGTTGACGTCTCTTCCTGACTTAAGATGACAGGTGCCTGAGACGGGGTACACTCATTTGGACACCTGGATCGACTTAATTTTTTGACCATAGGGTCCGCTAATAGGGCTCTTCTTAACCCACCATAATTGGCTTTTCTAAAGTCAGGTATTAATGTTGTATTCTCTCTGGTATTACCTTTCCATTGTATATTAAAATACACAGAATTGTGGTCACTATTTCCTAGGTGGTCCCCTATCTCTACATTATTTACCATATGTTCATTGTTACTGAAAACTAAATCGAGAATATTATTACCTCTAGTCGGCGTATCTATGAATTGAAATAAAAAACTATCTTGTACTACCTCTATAAACTCCTCAGAATCAGAGTCTCCTATTTGATGCTGCCAATCTATATACGGAAAATTAAAATCCCCCATAATGCACACATTGCTAAACCTTGATGACATTTTTATTTCCTCCCATAATGACGTTCCGTCATTTCTACTCATATTTGGCGGTCTATACATAACTCCAATAACTATGGTCTCACTACCTTCGTTAACCTCTACCCAAACACTTTCATTATCGTTATTTAGTCTAATACCTGATTTAATACAGCTTTTTAATGTACTCCTGACAAACACTGCTATACCGCCACCCCTCTTACTTGTTCGGTCATATTTAAACAAACTATATCCTGGTATATCAAATTCTGCTAAAAAAATGCCTGGTTTCTGTATTAATCCACGTTTCAGTTAGCGCTATTATGTCTATATTTTCTTTGCTAACAAGGGCTCTAAGTTCGTTCATTTTGTTACATAGACTCCTACAGTTTGTGTAATATACTCTCAATTTACTTCTTTTCTTTATACCTAATTTACCTTTGTTTTTTAGCGACATTTCCATCTTCCGTTGCACCATCACTACTATCATTTGCATTATAGTCATCATTTTTAGCATGAGACTGAATATCCTTATCGCTTTCGCCTGATGCTAAAATTGTTCCATTTAATCTCTCATTTACACTCAATATTTCTGTTCAAAACCCCACAACCACCCTATCTAAAGAACTAGCTAATGTAGAAACCCCTAACCGTGAAAGATGAACCCCATCCCTTGCGTACATCCCATCTCTCCCATAGAAACTATCCCAGTTATCAATGAATGGTATTGCTTTTTCTTTGCAATATTTCTCCAAACGGCAATTGACACCAATCGCCCTGGATGTCCATTCCTTGGGAACTCCTCTTCTGGGTAGGATACAATGTACTACAGGGATCCCTCCCTTCATCCTAACTTTATCTAACACATCCCGATACTGCTGCAGCAGTTCCTCACTTCTACCCTTACCAACATCGTTACTCCCGGCACTGAGACAGATAATGGGGTTATCTCCACTATCTTCCAAGATGTGGTCCATCTTCTCTAAAACCCTCCCAACTCCATGGCCAGGCAGACACACAACCTTCCTAAGTTTAGTGCGGGTAGCCCTAACTAAATGTCTTACCATGGAGTCGCCCACAATCGACACAGACTTACCTTCTCGGGACACAGACTTACCTTTCCCTCGGGAGGATCCTATGCTATTGATTTATCACCTTTTTTGAAGATCGGAACTACATTTGCAAGCTTCCAAGCTTCTGGAACTATCCTACCGTTTTTAATCCCACTATAGCACTTGGTAGTCCATGCATACAAATGTTAAATATAAACTAGCTAATATGAAATAGAAATAGAAAACAGTGTATAAGCGTTCGTAACAAGGCAAACGGGATTCTCAAGTTTATCTCTAGGAGTGTGAGTAACAGAACTGCTGATGTTATCTTAAAACTTTACTTATCATTAGTGAGACCCCATATGGATTATAAGAACATAAGAAAATGGGAGTCTGCAGAAAGCCGATTGGCCTAAGCAAGGCAGATCCCTGTCCCACACAACCCAAATTCAATTACAAAGCCCAATTATAGGCTTCACACTCTAATACCCTGAGGATCATCTTACCAAAACGGTTAGAGATTAACGCAGGATTATGGGGGTCTGCTGTTCAATTTTGGTGTCCTTATTACAGAATGGACATAGATTCATTGGAAAGAGTACAATGTAGAATGACAAAAATGATCCATAATATTAGAAATCTTCCGTATGAAGAAAGGTTGAAGAAATTAATAATAATAATAATAAGCATGTTATTTAGAACATAAGAACATAAGAAAATGGGAGTCTGCAGAAAGCCGATTGGCCTAAGCAAGGCAGATCCCTGTATTTATTTCTCATAAGCGCCAATTTTTCCGAAGAATTCACTAGCGCTCGAAAAGAGAAAGAAAAAAGAACATAAATCAATGCATCAAAAGAAGGCTTATATACAACACACATTTAACAATCACTAGCAGTGGCAAAATAGCCTAAACTCTATAGCCATCTGTCATGACACCTCTCTCAAGATCATAGCTTCTCTCAAAGAGAAAAGTCTTAAGTTGTCTCTTGAAGCATTCAACAGAACTCAGTTGTCTCATGGACAGCGGCAACCTGTTATACAACCTCGGAGCCATGTAGGAGAATGACCTCTCAAAGAAAGAAGACTGCTGGAAAGCCCTTGGTTCATCAAGACGAAAAGGGTCATTGTCATGACGCACAACTACACCATGGTGTGCCGGTGGGCGCCTGAGAAGCTCCGCAAGGTACCTAGGCTCACCAAATTTGAGAACCTTAAAAGTCACCAAACACAACTTAAATTCTATTCTTGCTCTTACTGGCAGCCAGTGCAGTTCTATGTGAAGAGATGTAGTAGGAGTTCTAGGTAGAACACCAAAAATTAGTCTTGCGGCCCTGTTAAGAACAGACTGAACTTTCCTCAAAATATAATTTGGAAGACCCACCAACAGGGCATTGCAATAATCAACACGAGAGAAGACCAATGAGTGAACCAACGTCAGGAGGCAACGTCTGGTTAAAAACGGCTTCACCAAATAGAGATTTCTGATGTGCAAGTAACAACTTTTAACTATCTGGTTTACATGCTCTTTGAAATCTAATCGGGAGTTCACATATACACCCAGATTTCGAACAGAGTTGGCCGGTCGCAGCTGAGATCCACCCACATTGATGGAGAGGGCACCCACTATATCATCAGCTCTTCTATTTCCTCGGATGATGAGAATATCAGTTTTACCATCATTTAGTTTAAGTTTTCTCGCTCTCATCCACTTCTTGATATCAGACATCAACAATTCCATCTTAGACTTACATTCGTTAGAGAGACGCAGACTTAGAGGGGAAATGATAGAGATATTCAAGTGGGATTAATAAAGGGGACATGAAAAATGTACTAAAGCTCAGTGATAGCGAAAGAACTCGTACAAATGGTTTCAAAAAAGATATAGGCAAATATTGGTTTGGTAACAGAGTTGTAAATAGGTGGAATAGGCTACCAAGTGCTATAGTGGGATCAAGAAGGATAGGGAGCTTTAAGATAAAATTAGATAGGCATATGGACGAGATGGGTTGGATGTGAGGGGGATCTGTCAGGTGTGGGCCAGGACAGGACAGTGAGTAGATATTCGTAATACCGGGTATACCACAATTTCGCCAGCTACAACAACTTTATCCATATCAGGAAAGGTTCACAAGAAGATGCTAGTTTGTCTTGCAACTTCTAGGTTAAATGATAGCTCCACAGAAAGAAAAAGTTCAATAAAGAATAAATTATCCTAGTTTCTTTATATATAACCGATATTAATCCCACATACCAATTTGCAGATAAATAAAATATGGCTCCACGTAAGGGAAAGGTTCAGAAGGAGGAGGTGCAGGTCCAGCTTGGTCCTCAGGTGTTGGACGGAGAGCAGGTGTTCGCAGTGTGCCACATCTACGCCAGCTACAATGACACATTCGTCCACGTCACTGACCTATCGGGCCGTGAGACCATAGTGCGTATCACCGGAGGCCAGAAAGTGAAGGCTGATCGTGATGAGTCCTCCCCCTATGCCGCTATGTTGGCTGCCCAGGTACGGATTTTGTAAAATTGGGTCGCCTTCGATCTTATGTTTGCATAGCTTGATATACAGTACGGTACAGTATAAGCCATTTGTAACTATTTAAGTGGTCGAATTTAGTAAGAAAGATGGTACAGTATATAGAGAAAGATAGTATATAGAGGATAGTATAGATAGTATAGATAGAGAGGGTACAACAGGGGAAGAGGGTTGTAGGAACGCTAAAAGCAGTAACAAGAAATAGGGTGGTCAGTATGGAAGTGAAGAAGTCCTTGCATGACAGTGTGGTAATCCCGACACTGACTTACGGAAGCGAAGCATGGACGTTGGTTGAGAGAGTCAGACCAAGAGTGAGAGCAGTGGAAATGAATTACTTAAGGAGTGCATGCGGAGTTACATGGAGGGATAGACAGACTAATGAGGAAGTAAGAAGGAGGTGTGGTGTGGAGATAGATGTGCTGGAAAGTGTGAAAAGGAACAACTTGAGATGGTTCGGCCATATGGAACGTATGGAAAGCGAGAGAATGACTAAGAGGGTGTACGAGAGCGAGGTGGAAGGATGGAGTGAGGAAGTACATGAACGAAGGCGGTGCTAGTTGGGGGGAGGGGCGTCGACTGACTGGGGACAGAGGTGCATGGGGGTGGTTCGTTCGTGGCCACCCCTTCGGGGATCACGGCGTCAGGCAATAGATAGATAGATAGTATATACTGTGCATCCGAATGGTAAATTTAGTAAGAGAGATAATTTATGCTGGTCACCTGAATGAGGATGGTAGTGCAGTTCACCGCCAACTTGCGAACGTCCATTCAGTGAAATTTCGGTTGTACGAAAATCGCAAATTCTTACCATTTGCTCACTTAACATATCAAAAATCACATTAACAAACTTTTTACCGAAGGCTAGCCTAGCCCCAAACCTTCTCAAAACCCAAACAACTTAACTTTTAGTTAGAACACTCCTTAAACGTCATTATTAGTTCAAAAGTATGATAGATTCCACTGTTTACCACTTGTGTTTAGGCCTACCAAGTAATTTTTGTACACAGTGTATTTCCCCATTTTAGCATGAACATATTTAACCCTTTCGCGCATTTATGACGCGGAGGTTGCCAGATTAGCAATAAGAAATAGAGTTTTCTCACTCTTATAATTACCTCTCCAAAATTAGTTTTCTGCCCACAGCTAACTCAAAGACAACTGCAGAGGTTGAAGGAACAACTTTTTTAACGCAAGAGTAGTTAACCAATGGAATAGTCTCACAGAAGAAATCGGCATGAGCCAGAGTGTTAACACGTTTAAATTAAAATGTAAAACTTGCAAACTAAACAAACCAAAATTGGGACAAGGACAATATAAAGTCAAATTAAATTATCAAAATTGCTATGTGGAAACAACGCTTACTAAAATGAAAATTATTAAATAAAAGAACACAATCCACCACATAGGGTGTACATTACTACATGAGCAAGTTAATCTGTTTCCCAAGCAAACTAATCGCACATATAACAACGCACTATCGTCACGTTAAAGGAAGTAGTCAAGTTTGCGAAGTCCGGGATGTTCTGGCAAATGTTTACTAAACTCTGCATGAATAAAGAAACTACATGTTAAATGTCAAAATATTATTTAAAATCAAATTTGCAACATGACAAGACATTAACAATAGTACAAAATACAAATATTGATAAGATATCTATACTATTACAAAATAATATATAAAATACAGTACAGCACTCACTAACGATAGTGCTATCGGGTAGGTACCTGTAAGCATAGCATGCCTCAAGTGACCCCTATCAATAACTACCCTACAAATAACCTACATTTATAGCACAAATAAACTAAGGAAATCGCAAAAGTAAGCAATTGATACTATCGACAATGAATACATATAATATAAAGACAAATAATTGCAAAATATGAAGTAACAACCGATTTAAACGAGTACTCTTTTAACAAGAACAATAAATTTAAAAAATCATCAATATTAAAATTAATAATAGAAAAAGAAAAAGATAAACAATAAATACAGACAAAAAGTAAGCAGAGGTTATACAAGAAACTTCAAGTTAAAAATGCTTGATTAAAATTATTGATGTCAAATTGTAGAATACAGTCACAATAATCCAATTACCGTCCCATTAGTCTTACATCAATCATAGGAAAGCTACTAGAGCCAATTATTGCTAGTATTGGAGTGTTGAGCCTGTAATTGGGCTTTGTAATTGATTTGGGGTTGTGTGGGACAGGGATCTGCCTTGCTTAGGCCAATCGGCTTTCTGCAGACTCCCATTTTCTTATGTTCTTATGTAAATTAAAATGTAAAACTTGCAAACTAAACAAACCAAAATTGGGACAAGGACAATATAAAGTCAAATTAAATTATCAAAATCGCTATGTGGAAACAACGCTTACTAAAATGAAAATTATTAAATAAAAGAACACAATCCACCACATAGGGTGTACATCACTACATGAGCAAGTTAATCTGTTTCCCAAGCAAACCAATCGCACATATAACAACGCACTATCGTCACGTTAAAGGAAGTAGTCAAGTTTGGGAAGTCCGGGACGTTCTGGCAAATTTTACTAAACTCTGCATGAATAAAGAAACTACATGTTAAATGTCAAAATATTATTTAAAATCAAATTTGCAACATGACAAGACATTATAGTAAAAAATACAAATATTGATAAGATATCTATACTATTACAAAATAATATATAAAATACAGTACAGCACTCACTAACGATAGTGCTATCGGGTAGGTACCTGTAAGCATAGCATGCCTCAAGTGACCCCTATCAATAACTACCCTACAAATAACCTACATTTATAGCACAAATAAACTAAGGAAATCGCAAAAGTAAGCAATTGATACTATCGACAATGAATACATATAATATAAAGAGAAATAATTGCAAAATATGAAGTAACAACAGATTTAAACAAAGAGTACTCTTTTAACAAGAACAATAAATTTAAAAAAAATTATCCATATTAATAATAATAATAATAATAGAAAAAGAAAAAGATAAACAATAAATACAGACAAAAAGTAAGCAGAGGTTATACAAGAAACTTCAAGTTAAAAATGCTTGATTAAAATTATTGATGTCAAATTTTAGAATACAGTCACAATAATTGACCCTAAAAAGATTAAATTTATGGAACAATTTACTTGCCTCAAAACCTCTGTCCACTAAGAGTCTGTATAGTAACCTAGCTCTAGCCCAAAAGTCATCTACTTTAGTGCAGATTTTACAAAATCTTATTAATTGGGAATAAAAACAATTATAAGTGATTTTACTATCGATATTACTACTAGGGAAAGGAAAGTTTATTACGTTAAAATTAAAATCATCAACTTTGTGATATACTTTAAGTATGCACTGTTCATTAACAATCTCAATATTTATATCAAGAAAATTTTCAACTTTATAATTTACGTTACATTGTGTGAGGGGAATAGAATTAGGGTAAATAAGTTTAGCAACTTGATTAAAATTTAACAAATTGCAAACAAGAATATCATCAATATATCTACTATTATTACTTAACAGTTTAGCAAGTGCTAATTTTTCTGGAATTTTATTTTTCTTGCTACTGTCAACTAAGTCTTTTATATATTTAAATTCTAAAGCAAGCAAGAATAAGTCTGCAATTAAAGGGCTAGCATTTCCACCCATAGGAATTCCTAATATTTGTTTGAAAATGTACGGCCCGAATCTAACATAAGTATTGAAAAGGAGGAATTTAAGGGCATCTTTAAGTTTAGTTCTATCAAAATATACAGAACTAGTGGGAGTAGAGCTAAGTGATGCATTATTAAAATATGTATAAACATTTATGAAATAATTACCATTCCTAACGAACCTGTCAAAGTGCAAATCTATAATAAAGCAAAGCTCTGAATATACTAAATCTAAAGGCAAATTGGTATACAAAGTTGAAAAGTCGAAGCTATGTACCGAGGTAACTTTCGGCATGGTATTTATTTTATCAATAACTTCTAACGAATTGTCAACACTCCAATAATAGTTAATGCCAGTTCTTCTCATTAGAAACCACTTAGATACATTTAATTTAATAAATTCTTCTCAGCATGGATTCACTCAGGGACGTTCTTGCCTTACTAATTTGCTTAGTTTTTTCTCAGAGGTATATGAAGCAGTAGATAATGACAAGTCATATGATATAATATATTTAGATTTCAGTAAAGCTTTCGACAGAGTGCCCCATGAGAGATTGATGAGAAAGGTTGAGGCGCATGGAATAGGTGGGGCGTTGTTAGGATGGATTAGGTCATGGCTAATTGGTAGGAAGCAGAGAGTCAGCATAAATGGTACTAAGTCAGAATGGGGAGCAGTCAAAAGTGGTGTCCCCCAGGGATCTGTATTAGGTCCTCTGTTGTTTGTTATATACATAAATGACCTTGATTTAGGTATAACTAGTAGGATAAGTAAATTTGCAGACGATACCAAAATGGGGAGAACAAATGATTCAGATAGAGATATAGAGTGACTCCAAAGGGATCTAGATACCTTACACGAATGGTCAGTAAATTGGCAGATGAAGTTTAACATTGACAAATGCAAGGTATTAAAGATAGGGAAGATGCATACAAATGTTAAATATAAACTAGCTAATGTGGAATTAGAAAACTCGAATTGTGAGAAAGATCTAGGTGTGTTTGTTAGCAATGATTTGAAGCCTAGACAACAGTGTATAAACGTTCGAAACAAGGCAAACAGGATTCTCGGGTTCATCTCAAGGAGTGTGAGTAACAGAACTGCTGATGTTATCTTAAAACTTTACTTGTCATTAGTGAGACCCCATATGGATTATGCTGTTCAATTTTGGTGTCCTTATTACAGAATGGACATAGATTCATTGGAGAGAGTACAACGTAGAATGACAAAAATGATCCATAATATTAGAAATCTTCCGTATAAAGAAAGGTTGAAGAAATTAGGCTTACATTCGTTAGAGGGGATATGATGTGTTCAAGTGGGTTAGTGGGATTAACAAAGGGGACATGACAAATGTACTAAAGCTCAGTGATGGCGAAAGAACTCGTACCAATGGTTTCAAATTAGATAAATTTTGTTTCAGAAAAGATATAGGCAAATATTGGTTTGGTAACAGAGTTGTAGATGGGTGGAATGGACTACCAAGTGCTATAGTGGGATTAAAAACGATAGGGAGCTTTAAGATAAAATTGGATAAGCGTATGGACGAGAAGGGTTGGGTGTGAAGGGGGATCAGCAGGGTTGGGCCAATCAGCGCTCTGCAGACCCCGTAATCCTGCGTTAAATCTCTAACCGTTTTGGTAAGATGATCCTCAGGGTATTAGAGTGTCCAGCCTATAATTGGGGTTGTGTGGGACATGGATCTGCCTTGCTTAGGCCAATCGGCTTTCTGCAGACTCCCATTTTCTTATGTTCTTATGTTTTACTATCGATATTACTACTAGGGAAAGGAAAGTTTATTACTGTACGTTAAAATTAAAATCATCAACTTTGTGATATACAGTAAAAGTCCGTTAATCCGACGACCGATGATTCGAATCTCCCAATAGTCCGAATTTTTCAATTTGAGGCCAAATCCGAATTCACCCGATGGTCCGAATTTCAAGAAGTCCCAAAGTCCCCTTTTTGAGGCATTAGGCCACTCAAATGACACATAATGGAGCACACACATATCATATGTTCATGAATTCACTTTAAAAGTTTACCATTGTCATTGTAGCCTATTATCTACTTCAAAACATTCAGATTAATGGTCAAAGGAAGCTACTGATATAATCGTAAACACCTTCGTCTTCTTCTTCTTCCACATCGTCTGCTAGAGAGTTTGTTTTGCTCTTGAACGCATCCTTGGGACGCTCCGATGCGCTACTGGCTTGCACCGCATTTTCTGCAAGCGCATTCAGTCTTGAGCTTGAAAACGCACCTTTCAAGAAGTCCCAAAGTCCCCTTTTTGAGGCATTAGGCCACTCAAATGACACATAATGGAGCACACACATATCATATGTTCATGAATTCACTTTAAAAGTTTACCATTGTCATTGTAGCCTATTATCTACTTCAAAACATTCAGATTAATGGTCAAAGGAAGCTACTGATATAATCGTAAACAACTTCGTCTTCTTCTTCTTCCACATCGTCTGCTAGAGAGTTTGTTTTGCTCTTGAACGCATCCTTGGGACGCTCCGGTGCGCTACTGGCTTGCACCGCATTTTCTGCAAGCGCATTCAGTCTTGAGCTTGAAAACGCACCTTTGGACGTATTAGTCTTGAGCTTGAAAACGCACCTTTGGATGTTCCGATACGCTACTATTTATAGTTCAGTGATCGGAGAATCCCAAGGGTGCTTTCAAGACAACAAGACAAGGGTGCTTTCAATACAATATAATATAACAGAGCACGTCACAAAAGGAAAATCACAAAAGGAAAATTACAAGAACCTCTCAGGGAAGTGCCGTTGTTAAGGCATTACTTCCCGAACCACATCTGATCTTCAAGAGCAAGACAAACTCGCTAGTAGACGGAAGAAGAAGAAGACGTTTATATCAGCAGATTCCTTTGACCATTAATCTGAATGTTTTGAAGTAGTTAATAGGCTACAATGACAATGGTAAACTTTTGAAGTGATTTCATGAACATATGATATGTGTGTGTGCACCATTGTGTCATTTGGGTGGCCTAATGTCTCAATGTTTTCGTCATACACAGGTTCATAGGGGTAAAGTCCGATAATCCGAAAAATCCACTAATCCGAACGAGAGCCGGTCCGCTGCCCTTCGGATTAACGGAAGTTTACTGTACTTTAAGTATGCACTGTTCATTAACAATCTCTATATTTATATCAAGAAAATTTTCAACTTTATAATTTACGTTACATTGTGTGAGGGGAATAGAATTAGGGTAAATAAGTTTAGCAACTTGATTAAAATGTAACAAATTGCAAACGAGAATATCATCAATATATCTACTATTATTACTTAACAATTTAGCAAGTGCTAATTTTTCTGGGATTTTATTTTTCTTGCTACTGTCAACTAAGTCTTTTATATGTTTAAATTCTAAAGCAAGCAAGAATAAGTGCAATTAAAGGGCTAGCATTTCCACCCATAGGAATTCCTAATATTTGTTTGAAAATGTACGGCCCGAATCTAAGATAAGTAAAGGAGGAATTTAAGGGCATCTTTAAGTTTAGTTCTATCAAAATATACAGAACTAGTGGGAGTAGAGCTAAGTGATGCATTATTAAAATATGTATAAACATTTATGAAATAATAATAAAAATATATATGACCATATGAGACTGTTAGACTGAGAAGAGGCACCCTTTATGAGCACCGACTCCCATGCCTCTGGTAAGCATCACTAGGTACCGTAAAACTGGGTCACTTCGGACTTGGGTCGTAACTTCGGACATCGGCGATAATAAGTAATTAGCCATTGTCTTTATATAATGGAAACGCTTATTATTATTTTATTTTTTTTTGGGGGGGGGGTCCGTTTAGAGAAATGGCAAAGGAAGAGCATGTAAAAGCCCTAGGGAACTGACATGAGTATATGTACACAAACAAAATATTATATATATGACGAAAATTTGTACATTTTTCGCTACCCTGCCAAACTTCTATCACCCTGAAGAAATTTGTTTGTATGAATGATGATGTGACTGATATAATTTTGTAGTAAAATTACCAGAGACAACATCCACCAAAGGAAATTTGTTACACTCGTATAACGCTCTAGCTAGAACACTATCATTTAACCTATTGTGTTTTACAAAAAAAAAAATGGTAACTTTGGACATGGAACAAACAAATTGTTTGTTATTATTTGCCCTATGAAAATAATTCATAATACTTGTCCATCATTAAAATGGTGGTTAAAGATCAAATACTCATTCTCTGAGTCCAAAAACCCATGATAATATGCTAACCGATTTATGTAATATAATATATATCCAGAAAGATGCAGAGTTAGAGGGGATATGATAGAAGTGTTCAAGTGGGTTAGTGGGACAAATATAGGAGACATGAAAAATGTACTGAAGCTCAGTGATAGCGAAAGAACTCGAACAAATGGTTTCAAATTAGATAAATTTCGTTTCAGAAAAGATATAGGCAAATATTGGTTTGGTAACAGAGTTGTAGATGGGTGGAATAGGCTACCGAGTGATATAGTGGGATCAAGAACGATAGGGAGCTTTAAGATAAAATTAGATAGGCATATGGACGAGATGGGTTGGGTGTGAGGGGGATCTACCAGGTGTAGGCCAATCGGCGCTCAGCAGACCCCCGTAATCTTGTGTTAATCTCTGACCGTTTTGGTGGGGTCAGTACTCGAGGTATAGTGAGTTGGGCCTAGTAATTGGGGTTGGGTGTGACAGGGATCTGCCTTGTATGGGCCGATCGGCTTTTTGCAGACTCCCATTTTCTTATGTTCTTATAAATTAGGAGAGGCATGTATCTTGTCCAAAAAAAATATTATCTGCCGTAAGAAACGCCAACACATACGTTATACCTATAAAAATGCTCAAATTCATAAAAATGTATATGCAGTGATAGAGTATACATACCTATATATATTCATAAGGCCTAGTTAGTTTTCGAGTTATTGGTTTGACAACATTGGTTATTTTTCCTGCTCAATATTTTCTAAGAGTGAGTTCAATGCCTAACGAGAACAGATCCAAAAAGAATATTTCTTAAACATAGTATATAACCCCCTCCTATACTAATAATATTATACCGGCCTAAAAGTATTGACTGTGCATTTTCCAGTAAGACATCGGACAGGAATAAGCAGCAATAATCAAATATTCATATAAAATAGTAGGAGCCAAAAAATGAATGAAATAAAACCACGAACGTACGTCCGAAGTTCCCCTCCGCTTGTCCGAAGCTATCCCAGCTTTCTTGGCAATAATTTTCCATAAGAAATCACTGTATGTCCGAAGTTAGCCACTTTTCAAGATGACTTCGGACACCATTTAGGATAAGGATAGCTCTCTTATTATGGGTGATAATTTTAGGAGGCTTCCTGGATTACTGCCCACTATCACCACACATCACTTAACCTAGTTATATCTCTATAATGTGTTTACAGTCCGGAGATATCGTTAGAAAACCTCAAAAAATGTCCGAAGTTACACGGTTTTACGGTAACTAAACTAAATTTTTCTAAATACCCCTGATGGTAACAAAGGCTTTAAGGTATCCCCAATAGGCTCAAAATCGCGTCATATGCATGAAAGGGTTAACTGAATAACACATACGACTGCCGATTTAATTGCTAATCTGAACTTGTTTTCCATACCACATGTGTTTACAAGTGATTTTCGTACACGGTGTATTTCCCCATTTTATCATGAACATATTTAAATTGAATAACACATAAGACTGCCAATTTAATTGCTAACCTGAACTTGTTTTCCATAAGTTTGTCATTTATATGCGTATGGCATCATCAACTCGTTATTTTGAAAGACATAATATTTAGCCTAACCTAACTGGTATTTCGCTTATAAGTCTGTTCTGGTATTTGTATATATATTTTTTCATGATCTGCAAATTTAATGGCCAATCTAGAACTCTATCATAGCTTAAAGGTGGGGGTGCATGGGTTGAGGTAAACATGGAAAAATAATCGCCAACCTGCATATAATTATCTTGTAAAATGCAATGTCACTGAAATAATTATTAACAATGGTATAAAGGATTTTGCGGATCGTCTATACCGGGCCTATGACGTCATAGTGACGTCACACCAGTATTCTCATCCTGGACTGGATGGTGGACTTACACTCCTGTGACGTCACAGGCCCGGTATAGACGATCCACAAAATCCTTTATACCATTGTTAATAATTTGTTCAGTGCCATTGCATTTTGCAAGATAATTGTGTACAGCTTGGCGATTACTCTCGCATCTACCAGGTTAATAATGAAGAGTTTATTCCAGGATGTGGCTGAGAAGTGCAAAACCCTGGGTATCAACTGCCTGCACATCAAGATCCGTGCAACAGGCGGCAACAAGACCAAGACCCCAGGGCCGGGCGGACAGTCTGCTCTCCGTGCCCTTGCACGTGCTGGCATGAAGATTGGACGGATTGAGGTAGGTACTGTGTTGTTTTGTCAGGCATATTTTATCTTAACTGTACTGCATACTTATCTTGGTGACGCTATATATTTTATTATCTAGATGCAAGAGGAGCTGATGCCCAAGTCTTATCATTTTTATCCTTACCTCACAGGTGGCTGTGATGGTTAGTAGCAATGGGGAAGAATTGTGCATAACCAAGTGATATTATGCATGAATTGTGTTGAAATTTACTTTTCTGCATTGAATGGGGTTCTTAGGTTGTGCTGGCAAAAGCTATATTTGGTATGGTTAACATGGATAACTAAATATTTAGATTGTTTGACATTGATGTATTGTATGTTACACCAATGATTTTGTTTGTGTGTGTGTGTGTTATGGGGATCTTGTTTAAGATGAGGTGAGGGATATGACTTATACTGTCCAGTTTGTGAGAAGGGTCGCTGTAGATTGGTTGGGGCTAGTTGAGTCTGTTTGCGGTGAATCAGTCCTGTAGTGTGTTGAGGTATGGTTGGAGGAGTTGTGCGGTTATGTTTGCATCTCGATATGTACATGAGTGTTATGTCGTCTGCGTAAGAGGCTGTGTGTATCTGTGGAGTGTCGGGTATGGGTAGGTCGTGCATGTATAGGTTGAAAAGTGTTATTGACAAGATAGATCCCTTAGTGACTGTGAAATTTCTGATGTTGGGCAACTTAACACCTTGGCTGCGGCTATATTTGCGCTATTTAGGGCATATTCAGGCACTCCTGAATGATTAATCAAGCATCTGCATTAAATGAACTGTATTCTGCCGATAACTAGGGGAAAATAGCTTCAAAATGAGACCAGAACGAGCTAAGTAGGTGGCAGGGTTCACCCGCAGCGTTGCCATAGACATTCGGGAAAACTCGCTAATTATTAGCTCTCGCTCGCTCTGCAACACTGTCTCCCTCAGTGAGCGGCTGGCTGCTCTGAAGGTCGGAGGTGGGTCCTTTACGCTCCCACCCACTGACACTCTATTTCTACGGCTTTTAACCCCTCAGACCCGTTTGGGCTCTGAGGCATCCATAAAAAACACCCCCGCGGAACCCGGAAGGGCTCTGAGGCACCGGCAGCTTGAAAGCCGTCCGTCCGACGCATGTAAACAACAGCCAGTTGGACCGACGCCGCGCATCTCCGACCACAAGAAGGAGAGGCATCCTTGTTCGTGTGTGCCTGTATGTTATTGTTAACTCCTTGCGAACTTATGACCAAAAACTCATATGACGCGATCGCGTCATATGGACTTATGTACATGCCTCTCCAATAAGTTTATGACGCGATTGAGCGTCATATGAGCTCAGTTAGTCCGGTAAGTTAGATGAAGATCTGTCGGTTGGTGGCAACCCCAGGTTCCTCCGACCATTCTAACGGCCAGCAGTGTGGTTTTGACAGTTGTGTGGTGCAGTGGCAATGATACCGGGCACCCGCCTCTGTGGACTTACTGGAACAATATGTCTGAAGGAGTTAAGTAGTGAAAAGTAATTATAAGTGGCTGATATCGCCACAAAGTTATCTCCACGGAAATCGTCATCACAACTGAACCAGTTGACTTACAGAGCTCTACTCAACGCCATTCTACAGGTACGAAACACATCTCAAAGATACGGTAGCCTAGGCATAGACGTTTTTCGGCCAAAACCCCTGGGTTTCGGTATGGAATACATAGCTGGGTCTGATGGGTTAAAGCCTGAAAATTGCTATAAATTGCCTATGCGTTCCGGAACGTCACCCGCAGGGAAAGGGTTAAAGCACTATAATTTGAAGGTATAAAGGATAAACTGGAAGAAAAAAATCACTAAAAGAGTAGTGTGCAGTTCCAAACTCCTACAGGTTGAAATATAATGTGGGCAGCAAGTAAGAGGGACTGAGCACTGAGAGTGGTGGAAGAGCCATTTCAAAATGTCAGTGTATGCTAAATAATGGATATAGAATAAATATTTAGTTATCTATGTTAACCATACTTCAAGACCAAAAACAGCTTTTTCCAGCAAAACGTAATAACCCATTCAATGTGGTGATGGGCTGGTCTATCGGAGTGAGAACTGAGTGATCTCTGCCATACCCATAGCTTACTCTGACTGTTCCTTTTACTTATATATTTTCTAGATCTCGAGTGACGGCGTCTCTTCCGTGGATTGAGCTCCCAATCTACCAAGATTGGAAGCCAAAGCGTCACATTTTTCCTTTGCCCCTCAACTTTCTCTTGATAATTGCCGAGGGGCACAGGGCCCTGGGTTGGGCTTTGGTTTCCCGGGCGTTTCTGCACCCTCAGCTCCCCGCCATGGAGTGGCTTCGGTCACCCAGGCTTTATTGTGGTCGGCAGGGAGGGTTCTGTAGGGGCGCTCGGTTATGGCCTTGCTCGGGGCCTTGGGCCTGTTCGGCCAGGCAGCTTGGGGAACAACAACAATTCATGCACAATTTCTCTTGGTTATGCAAAATGCTTTCCCATTGCTGCTACTAACCATCACAGCTGATAGAATAATTTGGAGGAAATATTTTAATGTACAGTATATAAGGCACATATCCCATTGCTGGGGGTGGCCGACTCGAGACTGAGCCTTAACAGAAGTAGCATTTAAGGGTTCTAATTCTCAGGGACTGGGACCACTTTCACATTCCCTCACCCCTGTCTCGATGAGTAGGATCATTTCTAGCCCCCTGCATGTGAAATGTAACAGGAGCATAATTGATATGATTCCTATACTGTACTGTAGTTAATGATTGTGTTCTCTGTCCCCTCCAGGATGTGACGCCAGTTCCCTCTGACAGCACTCGCAGGAAGGGTGGTCGTCGTGGTAGGCGTCTGTAAGCTGCTGGTGGTTATAATAAATCCCTACATTTATATGATTACTTTATTTGACCCTTGTAACCTTAGGCTGGTGAAGGTTAGCATTATTATTGCAGCACCATTGGTTGTATACTCAGTCAACACAACCTGACTGATGACTATTGTATGGGTGAATTTATGACCATGTAATATTCAAATAGATGGGTTTTCCAGTTTGTATATGTTGGCAACTTTATTTATCAAGCTTCACAACAGCCTTCCTATATTATAATGTAAAACTTTCAAATTAATATACCATTTATTTAAATATATAATCCACTCCCCAACAATCTTGATACAATCCCAACCACAAATGCAATCCCCTCATGGTAAAGTTCCAAGGCAAGGGACCATCCCTAAAGTTAACCAGGCGAGGATCCACTAAAAATCCAGATACTGTGCAGTGGCAGTATCGTAACCAATGAGGTTTAGAGGTTCTGGTGGAGATGTGATAATAGATTGGTTGGTGAGACTTTTCAATGTGTGCTTTGCTGTCTCAATGGTACACTCGGATACCATAGTCTCTAGCCCACTCATACAAATGTGTGGACTTCACCTATTATAATATAAAACTTGCAAAACAATCTAACCAAAACTGGGACGACACAAGATAAATGCAAAAGAATTTATCAAAATCGCTGTGGAAATAACGCTTAATTAAATAAAATTTTGAAATACAAGAACACAATCCACCACATAGGGTGTACTGTACATCACTACATGAGCAAGTCATCTGGTTCCCAAGCAAACTGATCGCACAAATAACAATGCACCATGGTCATGTTCAAGGAATTAGTCAAAATGAGAAGTCCGGGACTTTCTGGTAAATTTGACTAAATTCTGTACGGTCGTACAAGGCAACTAATAGTGGGGATGGCGATAGACTTGTGGACCAACAGCCATTACTATGCAATAAAGTCTTTATCTTAGCACTGTCTTGGTATGGTACTGCCGAGGCTGGTGGGATGCGGATAGGTGCCACAGGGGACCGAGTCTTACCCGAGCGCTGTTTGGCATCACACCTATCTATGTCGGCAACAGTGTTGGGCAGGACTTTATTGTTCTATAGTCCAAATTGCCTAATATACAGTAGAGTTGTTATGGTGCTGTCTTTTTGTAACTGTTAAGGCTGGTGTGGTTGCAGATACTGCAGGGGGCCTCTGTTGAGTCTTGCTGAGGCACGGTTAGCACTATACCAACATTAGCCACAGTGATGACTTGGTGGGGCCAGTGCTGTGGCGGGATTTTATTGTACTACAGTACACTCCAACTACTGAAAGGCAACCCCGTCTGAGCCATTACAATGCATGTAATGGAAAATGACGCTAAACCATTGTATGTATAACCAGGTTATAGTCTCGTGGAGGACTACGCCTTCATACACGTGGCGAGTTTGTTAGACTTCAACCATGACTATTTTACACATTCCCACCCGCCAACTCGTCTTAAGTGGTATGATTTTTATTTTAATCATCCTGGTGCTATTATGGAACCTCCAATGGTTGAGAGAGGTATCGAGACCAGGATTCGAACCCACTCACTCAAGTATGTTTGAGAGTTCAGAGAGGTTCCATAATAGTACCAGGATGATTAAAATGTTATCACTTAGCCGAGTTGGCGGGGGGTGGGGAATGAGTAAAATATTCACTGTAGAAGTCTACCAAACTCACCATGTGTATGAAGGCATAGTCCTCCAAGAGACTATAATCTGGTTCTTCAAATAAGAACTAAGGTTGCTTCCCTCATATCCACTCATGGTCGAGAGGATACAGTGCCCAACTCTCACAAACATACCTGAGAGTGGGGGTTCGAATCCTGGTCAGGATACCTCTCTCCCAACCTGTCTGACATTATCATTAGAGCTGTGATATATCAAAATTTGACCTCCGACATGCTCACCGGGAAATTGTCGGGAGCTTTACCACTAAATACAAAATCATGGTCGCTAAATACAAAATAGCTATCCAATCGGTAGTAAGGGCAAATCTGATGAATAATGTTCAGTATTAATAAACATGTTGAAGGAAAATACACTAGGGAAAGCATAGGACTCAATTTACAAGGTATAAGACAACAAATATTTATTTGATGTACAATAATATGTTACATGCAACAGTGGACATGTATACTGTAAATGATAAAAATAAGGCCACTATCTCTTGATCAGTTACCATAAAATGAAAAGGTAAGATAAATGTAAACAGTTATGCATATTACATTGTCATATATGAATATTATAAGTACATTGATGTTGTAAACGTGAATTGTATTGTTTCAGTGATCAAGAAAATATGGATATAGTTTCTTTAATTAAAAAAAACTATATTATTGTAAACTAAAATTCACTTGCTGTCCATGTTTGATTTGAACTAAGTTAATGACTATGAGTGTAGAAGCATCAGTATCAAACAAGATGCACCTCCCGCACATCTTCTTACAAATACAAACACCTTTATACAAGAGTGGGAAGAAGATTGAGAATGTTAGTGAAGGTGGCACAAAGGTTGTAAGGAAAATCTTATTCTCACAACTGAGGAGTACAATGCACCGTTAACTTTAGGAATTGAGAAGAGGCAAGGTGTTATCAGTCCAAATACGTTGTCACCACCGACAAATACAAGGTAAAATATTAAAGTTTAAAATTTAATACTGTAAGAGTACCAGTGCATTCTCATAGTAATCATATATAGAAATTTAATAATCTATGTATTTTCACTTTACTCAAGGAGCGCGATAATAGGTTTGAATTGACAGATCCCTGGTGCGTAATTCCTGCCACAAATATGACTTGCAAAATAATGAAAAGTATATTAACTAGTTGGAAACGCATTCCCAAATCAACATAATTATTTTTTTCTCTAAAATTATCAGGTAGTGGTTAAAAGTTGAAGTAGCTGGCACGAGTAGGCAACTAGCGAGGGTGTAGACGAGAGGAGATAGTGGGGACATTTTAGTTTTATCCCTTATATCCCATATAAAGCAATATTATTGAGCCACATGTGCATAGCTTTAAAGCTCTAGGCACATGTGCCCTACCCTCCCCAACTACTTGGGGTTGATGGACATTCCCTGAGCGCAGCCATTGCCTCCACGATGATGAGGAAGGAGTAATGGTGTGGTGTGTGAGGTATGAGTGTAAGATAATGTTAGATATCGAGAGTTGATACTTAGTTCTAGTTGTCACCCAATTTCCATACGTATCCCACTTTTGCTGTGGTTTATGAACACCTTAGAAAATCGCGCTTCCATGAAGCCTATCGCCGTCCATCAAGAGAGCCTCTTATGAGGCCTATCGCATTTTCTGGTTTAAATATAAAATCTATATTTGTCCCTGGAGCACGGTAGCACTAATCGAGACTATAACAGGCAAAAGATTTACATAATGTCCTGTCCTATATAAACATTTGAGCAAATATACAATATTTGTATTGTAATACTGATAATGGTATGCACTGCCTCTGGGAATAGTTGTGTATAAAGAATGTTTTCCTTATAACCTAGTGCCGAGGTCAGTGTGGCAGCCGAGCGAGCCAGCCTGCCGACACTGGTGGACATAAACATAAGCCTTTGGCATCACTCAACACTTGGCACGTGAAGCACTGCACTGCGCTGGCTACTGGTTCACACAGGGGAACAGGGTACTGGTGAGACAGGAAAGACAGTGGTTGATAGTGAATCAGAAAAAAGTGTGTATTTGTTAACTGGGAAATAAATTGGGGACTGTTGAGAAGGAGGATAGTGGGTACTGATTAATCACCGAGTATTAATAAAACCAGGGGGATGAGTATATGAGGAATACAGTAATTGGAAATAATTATAAGGCACAAAAGGGAGGTTGTGTATGCTTAAGAGATAATGGATGGAAGGAGAATTATGAGAAATATGACATAAAAAAACATTAACTATGGAAATAATCTAATCTAGTGCATACAAATTCTAAACAAGAAAGAAAAATAAAACGCTAAATGTATGAGTGAAACCAGTTACCATCCGCAGCACAGGTAAAGGAAGAATGACTAGTTGGCGATAGAGACCCTATAGTTACAGAGATCAGCCAACCTCTGCCATATTGGTGTCATTAGCCATTCTTTACACTAAAATAGGTACATATCCATAATAAACATTCGGAAATGCTGGTGCATGTATAGTTTGGTCTATGGATAAATATATATTCTATAAGATAAAAAATAACATATCACCCCGTTGTTTGGTAATTAAGGCACCAAAATGGCGTCTGCAGAAAATGCTGGTCGCTCTCTCTTACTACAAGATCTCTAGTTGGTGAGAACATGTGGGAGCCGGGTTATAAATTCCACCCCAGTTGCTCAAAAGTTACACCTAGAGCCCTCCATGTAACTATCTCCCTAATGTTACACTTCTGGGTTACACATGTCCCCTGCCATATAGTTATCGTACCATCCATGTAACTATCTCCCTAATGTTACACTTCTGGGCTACACATGTCCCCTGGCAAATACTTACCGTACCATCCATGTAACTCTCTCCCTAATGTTACACTTCTGGGTTTTAACCACATGTCCCCTGGCATATAGTTACCGTACCATCCATGTAATATCTCCCTAATGTTACACTTCTGGGTTACACATGTCCCCTGGCATATAGTTTCCGTACCATCCGTGTAACTATCTCTCTAATGTTACACTTCTGGGTTACATATGTCCCCTGGCATATAGTTACCGTACCATCCATGTAATATCTCCCTAATGTTACACTTATGGGTTACACATGTCCCCTGGCATATAGTTATCGTACCATCCATGTAACTATCTCCCTAATGTTACACTTCTGGGCTACACATGTCCCCTGGCAAATACTTACCGTACCATCCATGTAACTCTCTCCCTAATGTTACACTTCTGGGTTACACATGTCCCCTGGCATATAGTTATCGTACCATCCATGTAACTATCTCCCTAATGTTACACTTCTGGGCTACACATGTCCCCTGCCATATACTTACCGTACCATCCGTGTAACTATCTCTCTAATGTTACACTTCTGGGTTACACATGTCCCCTGGCAAATACTTACCGTGTACCATCCATGCAATTGAATTGTCAAGTTTCACATATGCTGTACACACTAACTTGCTCTCAAGGGTACACCAAGCTCTACTGTACATAGTTGTACCTTTTACGGTACTCTCAATACTGTTATGCCTTGAGTTGCACTTTGTTACACATATACTATACAGTACTTGCAACATACAGCTATTACACTACATTCTGTTTACTTATTAAACAGACATTGCTTCTAATTTTACATTTTTACAGAAACCTTGCCATTTTCTTATATTGTAGCTGCATTTTGTAACAACACATAGCCACTCTGTTAAATATTTGTTTTATAGACAAAGTTGTTAATAACACAGTGTTGTTATAAAATGTGGAACAAGCCTTTTGCGAACTTACTCTTTTTCACTCCTTACTGATTTGCTCCCATATAACCACTCTACTACAAAGGCAAACAGGGTACATTTAGGTTGACAAACACATATACACATTATACAGAGTTGCACGTTCCTAACATCTTACACGCAGGATCCATAATTATCAAGTAAAATGCATGGCCCTGCTTTTATAAATCTTCGGCTTATATATTTCAAATGTAGTAACAAGATAGCCATAAAATTGCTATGATAAATAAAACTAAAATTTAACTATAATTTAAAGGTGGACAACTCTATGATTTCGTACTCTACATTAATGGCGATGTGGTGATGGGCTGGTCTATCAGAGTGAGAACTGAGCGATCTCTGCCATACCCATAGCTTACTCTGACTGTTCCTTTTACTCATATATTTTCTAGATCTCAAGTGACGGCGTCTCTTCTGTGGATTGACCTCCCAATCTACCAAGATGGAAGCCAAAGCGTCAAATTTTTCCTTTGCCCCTCAACTTTCTCTTCATAATTGCTGAGGGGCACAGGGCCCTGGGTGGGGCTTTGGTTTCCCGGACGTTTCCGCACCCTCCTCAGCTCCCCGCCATGGAGTGGCTTCCGTCACCCAGGCTTTATTGTGGCCGGCAGGGAGGGTTCTGGGGGCACCCGGTTATGGCCTTGGCCTTGCTCGGGGCCTTGGGGCTGTTCGGCCAGGCAGGTTGGGGAACAACAACAACAACATTAATGATTTACGTTCACTGTCAAACGACTGGCTGGCATCATAAAAGCACTGGGATATATCAGGTAAAACATTAAATTACTACACATCTCTACAGCCATTCTTGTGATATACTATACACAATGAGAAGGAAATATCTAACATTAGCCATACACAGAATGATCAAACAGCCTCATAACTAAGAGGGGTATCGCACATAAACTTTAGATTCGCAACTACATTCTGGCAATATTTAAGGACCATTTTGCACTGAAACCGCACCTTGTGTGGATCACATAAAATAATATCAAAAATTATGAATATTTGGGCAACTAGGCAAGCGGTAAATTATCATAAAGACAAGTTTTAAAGCTGCCAGATCAAAGTTGCGGAAAATATTGATGGAAAAAGATCTCGTATGACACCCCTAAACTCATCCGAGCACTAAATCACCCTTGTTTATAGAAGTTTCCAAGCACATTATATGTCCATAAATACTTCTTAAATGATATATTTACTATTTTTTTTTCTTCATGTCAGTGTCTTTCAAATATCTAAGGACTACTAGCACCACGACAGACTCAAAGTTACTTGAAACTATTGGCTGCTTTGACTGAGGCTCAGACACAATTATTATTGTACAAAATCTGTTAACTCTTTCAAAGCAGTGTCGCTAATTTGTGTTATAGTCTATTTCCTAACGATATTATTCAACTATGGTTATTATATGTCCGAGTCAGAGAGTTAGTTGAGCTAGTCTGCAACAGTTTGATTTCTAGAGGTCCTTCAGATCTACAATATTTTCATCTGTTAGTAGCTAGAATATAACAAAATTTTATTCATCCGATTGAAAGGGTTAATACTACGCACTAGGAATACGTAATAACGGAATACCAGGCTTTCCTTATATTTAAAGATGATATTTTCATGGTTTGTCATAATAGAAGATGGCTTGGTACCGGTACTCCATTTATTATATCTCCTAGTGAGTATCATTAATATATTTGTAATATGTATTGTGATCAATTTTCCATACAATGTCTACCAATAAAAACTTATCCTTCATTATAGATTATACATTGTAATGAGGAGCCATGAGAGAAGTTGTCCAATTTCATAAATGTCTATAGTAACAGAAATATAAATGTCAACAGATAGGCTACAGGCATCTTACAAGTTGTTGCTTTTAATAATCTATGCATAAGCGGTATGAAGATCATCGCAGTCTATATACTAATCGAGAAATGCATCAAGTTTTCCTTGATTCCTCAGCAACTTTTTAAAGGGTTACTACATACACAGGAGGAACAATCTAATAAAAATATACACAGGACTTCCATACTCTGCTACCCTAGTTGGCACCTCCACGTGACTGCCACTATATGTACACACCAACAACACCTACCATATATTTTACACAGGATTTGACACCCTAGCGCCACATTTACAAAAGCAGTGTTTCTCATGGTTTTTGAGTATTGAAAATAAATAGCTATATATATATATATATATATATATATATATATATATATACTGATTCAACCCTGTATCATCCCTGAACGATTGCCAGCACTACCAAGCACACTCTCTAGTACAGGGGCTCTTAACCTTATCTACCCCATTTACCCTTAACTTCTCTAAAATATTGTCCTCATTATAAAAACATGAAGTGCCATACCAGTATTTTAAAGGTTTTGTTTATCTTGTATTTGATTCCTGATAGTCAATTGCACTGCATCAATAATCTTAAGCATTTAGTTATAGTGGCTTTTAAGAGTTTCTGAAAACAATTGTTATTTTGCTGGTGAGAATTAAGCGATGAACTACAGTATAATCAAAACATATTTACACCCATACATCGGATCTTTTTTTACTCCTGGGGGTATATTTCCCCCTGGTTAAGAACCCCTGCTCTAATAAATGCAAATATGGCTACCCTCCCGCCCCAACCCATAAACTGGCCACCAAAGTATTTCACAGGATCCTCACCATTCCTATCCCAACGTGGTTTCCACTTGTTCGTAAACCCTGAGAGATCGGCAACCGTCCTCTTTGAGTGACAATTGGAAGCTCTAAATAAGGCACTGGGTTACTTTTCCTTATGGCACTTGCTTCACGACATTCCCCCTCGAACACTGTACAGTCGACACATTTACGACACTTGACGCAACGGGTAGATCGCGTTGCGTCGTAACTGGGGGAACTTCATTCAACCTTAAATAGAACATGGCACTCAAATAAAGTCAGTGGCACATGAAGACTAATACAATAATATATTGTACATGACATTAACATTTACATACAACTTAAGTACACAGGCATTTGCATTTATATAAATCTACATAAACCACATCAAACAAAGAAACACAGATAAAAATAAATGCTACTGATCCTATCCTTTGATTGTCTGACTTGTATGATCTGCTATTTCCATATAAGACTGGGCAGAACATATTCACTTCACTAGACCACACACTAAAGACTCCTAAGCACTCGGCACTTCACGTTTGCTCTACTGTGACTCGTGGGAAAAGGGTTAGTGAATAGATGAAGATGCTGTAGGTTTGTAGGAGTCAAGAGATTTTCAGATTTTCAAACCAGCTAAGTGCACTACAAAATAAGGTCCTCTCCACTGCAATGTTTAGCACCTTCTTTCAAATCTCAACATCTGAGTCCAACCTGCTTAGCACTGCATTTCAATTATGGCAGGATTTACTCACCATTTTCAAAGTCACTCATATTAAAAAAAAAAAAAACTTTGGTCTCGCTCGTACTACTGCACAGTTTCCGAAGTCTCTGTCCACTGCCATACAATGTTGAAATTTCAATATAGGGCCTACAGCGATGGCAAAACCCAGTTTGGTGGTAGAATATGGAAGAATTGAATGATGAGGTTAGATGAAAATGGAGAGAAGTGGTTAAGGGAAAATGCTAAAAAGATAAAAAATGGTACAGCAAGTACAGTAACTTAGCCAGATGAAAAATGAAGCTGAATTGGAGTGAACACAATTATCAAGAAAGTGAACATTAGAGATCAGATGCAGGAAGTGAACATGAAAAATGCACAAAGTAGAACATTTAATGAAAGAAAAATTATGAGCTGGCACAGTGAAAAGTGAATGCTAAGCTTACAATCAGTACAATCAGAAAGAGGAAAAGAGTATTGTAGACACAAATTATGAGATAAATGAAGAGTGAAGGGTAAAGTGCTGTGATGAGGCAGAGTAGAATGAGAATGATGAATAGTGAAGTGAAATGAATTGGAGAATAGAAGAGTGATAAGATAAAGAATAAAGTGTTAAATGAGGTGAGCGGAGATGGAACAAGATAGGCAACTCAATGAAAAGTTAAGTAAAATGAAAGAAATATTGAAAGGAGTAAAATGAGGTATTAGTAGGTAATGAATGACTAAAAGCGAAGTAGAATAGCAGGATAGATGAAGTGAATGACCAAAAGTGAAGTAGAATGAAAGGAAATGAATGATGAAGGATAAAGTGTGACTCAGAATAAAGGAGAGTGATGTTCTCAGTGTGATGTGAGTGCGTCGGAGGTGAGGGAGGAGTCACAGCTGCTGGGAGGGGTGTCCAGGTGAGGTATTGACAGGTCCAGGTACTCCTAGGAGGGGGAGTAAAACAAATTTGCCTTAGTTATGTAAAACATAATGTATTTTCAATAGAGCTTAATTGAATAGCATAGATCACCCTAATCACTTCCCATTTTTGTCATTTTTCAAAGACTGTTAACTCTTTCATGCACCGGGGGTTGCTGTTTAGTATTCAGAAATCAAATTATCTTAATCTCATTATTACCTTACCTCTCCAAAATTATTTTTCTGCCCACTACTCAAAGACAACTGCAGAGTTTGAAGTAACTAAACTAAAGGTTTCTAAACACCCCTGAGGGTCACAAAGGCTTTTAAGTATCCCAGAAAGGGCACACATTGCATCCTTGTGCGCGAAAGGGTTAATTTGACAAAAGTTGCACATGTGATTTGTTTTGTTATGATGTTTACTCTAAAATAGCAAACAAATCCATAAAAGATATACAGTATATATATATATTTAAATAACATTTTAAGTGGGATGATAATGTCAATAGAGGTGACCCTTGAAAATTGCACCGATACAAAAGCCAGTCTTGGAAAACACTGCTAAATTAGCTATTTTTCTATAAGCACGTATTTCAAAGGTAGGCCTACAGATAGGCGAATGTTTGGTGATTTTACCATACAGAAGCATACAGCTTCCCGAGCTTCTATGGTACTTAAAATATGAGAGAAAGCGAGAAAGTCAGGAGACAGCGATGATCAGCGACACCAGAACCCCAAACAATCAGGAAAAATGCCATCCAGGAAGTCGCCTCACCACCCAAGGAAAGACGCCATAAACACCGCAAGTCGAGAAAACACCACAAATCATCCAAGAGATGTCGCAGCCCAGAAGAACCCCATAGACAAAGCCAGCCAAACAATACCCCGACCCGGACACCTGCCAAATTAAAAAGCGAGCGCTCAGACCCTTCTCACTCTCAGCGCGGCCACCCAGGCTGTGTCCACGCTGCAGGGGTCGACCTGAGCCCTTTATAAGTGATACCTTAAGCCCATGTCCCTCTTCCTCGCAGATACCTCACCTTGGACTATGTTGCTAAATGTATGACGTGCCAGGCGAAACCAGGAGAGGCCAGACAGAGTGGATTCGGAGTAGCTGCCGATTCTGAGGTAAAATGTGACATGCCCTTACACTGGTCAGTGCAGTCAGACAACATCTAGCCCTATCCAATCTCCTGGTCTAAATCCAATTGCCCGTACACTGGTCAGTACAAGAATATTCTTAGACTTGGAGCTTCCTAAACTTACCTAAATACAGTACAGGAGGAATTGGATATAAACGACAAGTCGTCAGTACACTGGTCCGTATGGCTCAAGTTATTGTGCAGATCCTGGGTGAAGACTTACTACCAGTACACTGGTCCGCGTAGCCTGCTATACTCAGTCCCTGGGTATTGACCAAAACCCTACCGGGAAATTGTTAGGTGGACAGTACACTGGTCTAAGCCGCGTAACGGATTCTCTGGCCCTCCCCAACTTGGGTATCGGAAGTTGTCCAGGCCCTAAGGACTTCTCCCTTGCTTGAAAGAGGCATTGCTAGGTGGAAAGTACACTGGTCCGTGCTGCCTAATAAGTTCTCTAACCCTCTAGGCTTAGATCAAGGCTGTACACTGGTCCATGTGTAGCCTGAAACTTGAGTATAGGAGTTGTTAGATTGATCCTTAGTAACTTATCTGAGGGTATATTCCTGCGAAACGGCATGCATTATATCTCAAGAACTGGGCAGTGTTATAGCATATTTGTTGTTTGTATATATATATGTATTATGTATGTTGCTTCGTAGTATACTATAAATGGAAAATATACTTGGTAAATGAATAATTAAAGGGCATCTGTGGACTCACTTTTACAATTTCCCAGCTCAGCTGGTGGGCGACGAGTGGAGGTGAGTCGAGTTGTATACTGATATTCTATTGGTCAATAAACTGGGTGTGACGTCACGAGCGATGATGGCATATGAATGGTTGTTGTGGGAGTACGTCACTGTCTAGACGGTGACGTCACAAATTCTCGCGACATTTTAACGGGTGTAGAAATACACGTCAGTCCATATAATGAGCCTCTTTTGTTTCTCAATCCCTCTACGACGTCACATTGATTCATTTATTATCCTTGGTGTTTATAATCTCTCGGATTCGGGCCAGTCGGCCATATTTGAAATGGTGGAACTGTTGTTCAATAAATAGTGAAGTGTTTTTGCTTTATGAAAACACCTACAACATCTTCTATTTAACGGGATTACCAACGGAGCTTCCAGCGGCATTGTGTTAATTTGGCTGCAGACCATTATTGTCCAGTACACCAAGGGTAAGGGTTTTATACCGTCGTTATTTGGGTCCAAGCCTAGGCTACGTTTACCACAGAATCTTTAATGAATATCCTCAATACAGACTTATTTCCTTCACTTACCTCGTCAATAATAACCCATATAGGTGGAGAGGCCCTGAATTATATCAAAGAAAAAGTGATGTTGAAACATTATCTGCAATTTAGCCATGTTGATTAACTCTTAGCCCACTAACCCCTTCAGACTCATATGACGCAGAGGTTGGCAGATTAGCAATAAGAAATAGAGTTCTCTCACTCTTATAATTACCTCTTTTGGCGACCGTCAATCTTTTATTAATTAAATACCAAACCAGCGGGGGTGTGGGGGCGGCAGCCCCCACCTAATATACAGTACTAGGTTAGGTTAGGTAAGGTTGTTAGGTTACGCTAATATTACCCCTTATTTTCGTCTTTTACCCCTCAATTTCCCTGTACTTCATAGCCCTCCCCACTATCGGGGGCCGTATCTTAACCCGTTGAGCCCCGGCTAGTTATAATATTTTGTTCACCCCAGTCCCAAGCCATTTTTACTTCTTTTTTTTTTTTGCTAAAATGGAAGACAAGGATGAGAAATGAAAAAAAAAAAAAAAAAATCACCTCGGATATTTTTTTTTTTTTTGGGGGGCGCCTCAAAAAAATTTGTTGAGCCAAAATGGAAGAGAATGGTGAGAAATGAAGAAAAAAAAAACCTCACCTCGGTCATTTGGGGGGGGGGGGGGGGGGGGTCGAAAGTTCGTCTCCCCCGCATGACCACCCGCCCGGGAGCACTAGGGTGAAAACTGAGTATGGCATTGTACGGCATACATCCTAAGGAGTGTCTCACATAAATCTCAAGCCTCTAGCTCCCATACGACCGGAGTAATGAAGGTTCAAAGTGGCGGTGAACTAAGGGTGTAAAGTATCCCCACTAAGCCCACCACCACCAGCCGCGCGGCTGTCTTGGCCCGCTCACACCTACCGGCCCGGCTCCCACACACACTACAGTACCTCCCCCTCCTATTCTCCCGCCATTTCCTACCTTACGAGCCACGTAAATGATTTTAATATGCCGGACGCACGTGATGCGTCGCTGGGAGTTGGTGATAACAAACTGCCGACGCATCACGTGCGACGCTGGGTCTCAATGGGTTAAGATTGTTGGATAATGGGGACAATTTTTTTCCGGAGATTCTAATTAATGACAACCACTGTATAATGATGAAAACTAGCTAAAACCCCCCCAAAAAAACTCACGAAATAAAAGTTGGCCAGGTTCCTGGATATTTTCCTTAATTTGCATGAAAAAATTGTAATAGGCCTATAGAAACCTTATAAATCAAATAAATAACAAATCCACAAAAATACAATCATTGAAAATAGCTCCTTAATATTGACCGAAAAAACGCCCATTCTAATAAATCTCAGAGCTCTTTCGGACAGTCACTGTTTACAAACGCCTTCTTTATGCAGTATAATCAATATTTACCCCCTGCTGGCAACATAGATGACGATTTCAATAATTCATGGGGGGGGGTGAGGGGGGGCAAAGCCCCCCCCCTCACCCCATCGTGTATCCAACATTGGCATTATAACTAAGACCATGAATAGGGCCTACACTCATTTCTCAAAATCTGGAGGAAAAAACATAAAAAATAAGGGTGCGAGCCTATTCCCTATAATTATCAATATATCACTTCATCTTGGGACGATACCGCTCTCGCACATTAACCTTACCGTTCACGAGGCAAATACGGGGGTGGGGGATACTAATTAGTATTGATAAATAGAAACGGTTTGAATATCAAGACGCAAATTACACAGCGCACTAATGACATTATAATACACGTTGTGTGATACATATGCACCGCTGATGTTAAATTAACCGGGTGTAATGATGACATGTTGGCCGAGGGCTGGAATGACGTCATCGCCTTGGCTGATGACGTCACGATAATCAACAACCAATCACAAGCAAGGATACACAACATCTTGGCTTGGTTAATCAAGATGGCTATATTCTAGTTAATCGCCGTGTTTCAACCCCTCTCTTTCCCTGATATATTTCATACCCTCCCCAGCTATCGGGGTTTAGTATTGTTGAGGTAAGTGAAGAAAATAACTAAGAGATAATTATGAGGATATAAATAAGGATCCTTAGTTAATGGTCAAACAAAATACAGTGACTACCGCTACATAGGATCTTACCTATCTGAGCCCTCCCCCCTACCTCTCAACACCTGGATGGTAAGGAGCCAACTCGCCCCCGTGTCGAGACCTGCTGGAGGACGTTGTCGGAGGACCACCACCACCAACCCTGGCAGCCTCCACGAACCAAGACCACCCACTAAACTACATGGCAACACACCCACAGACACCCAGAAATATCAAAACAACACCCAGCACACGGTATCACACACAATTATTGTCCTCTCTCCCTCCCTGCCCACCCCGAACCAACTTCCAGAAGCACATCCATACTCATATCTCTCACCGATCCATCCACTCACTCACAGACAACACGCAGCTGCATGCACGACCTCCCGAAATCCATCCTTCCGAATCCTCCCTTCCTCGCGAGGACAGAGTCCACCTGGCCAGGCTGAGATGCGGACACCATCCAGCTCTCCTGAGCTATCAGAAGAGACTGGATGACTCCATTGTCGACGCCTGCCCGGGATGTAACACAGCACCCCATACCATTAAACACATCATAGAAGACTGCATTTCACACAACCACTTACGCCAACAACACAATCTACACTCAATGAGAGCTCTGTGGGAAAGCCCGATCGTGGCCATGGCCTTTCTCAGGGACTCGGGGCTGTTCGGCCAGGCAGCTTAGGGAACAACAACAACAACAACAACCCTGGCGTTGAAGCCACTACAATGGCAAGCCCGAGAAAGATCCATAGATGTTGGACCACGGCCCCAGAACGAAGAACCTAGCTTGCTGAAGGCTGCATAACAGACCTCCCTTCTCACTTGATAGGCCTCTTTAGACGAGGAAACAAACCACACATATCTATCGCTGTAAAGTAGAATATTTTATATGCGAACTCCTAGTGAGATCACGTGTGATAATATTTAACTTTATAGCCGTACACAGCCATACAGTGATGCAAGTAAATTCACCCCCAGTCTATCTTTCCACACCCAGTGCCTAAATAAACTGTGATATATTTTCTTGTATTTTATGTGCCATTCCATGCTAAATTTGTTTGAGAAGTGCTTCCGTGACTTGTCTCAATCTATGTGCGAAGACTCCTAAGTGCGCTTTTTAGGATACATATATATCCGTGATGAACTCTGATATTCAAGAGACACTCGGTGATTATTAATATTTATATTTTGTGCGTAACTTTATTGCTAATTCAAAGGAGCAGTAACCCCAGTCTTAGAATTGCGATTCATCTTATCTCTGGGGTATAACTATCTCCATGTCCATGATTTTGTGTATGCCATTATATGTGTGAACCATTAGCCAAGTAAGCCATCATATGTTGTTATCTTATTTGAATATAATAACTATAAATGTTCTTCTGTGTTGTCCTTACACCTCTGCATGTTTGTGTTTGTGAATTTCTTCTCTGCCCAGTTAAGTTAGGATCCACCCTTTATCCAGTAAACCTAGCAAAAAACCTGGTATAACAGTACTGTCTGCTCAAGGCCAAAGTTTAACGGATTCTTGGGGTGTGGCCAACGGCTGAGAGGCAGGACTCTGGTGACGTCACAAAACAGTTTCAGCCACTCCGAGCCTTTGCTACAAGGCAAGATTCAAATGTTGGACAACTGAAAGAGGAGAGTGTTGTAAATATTATATCCTGCATTTATTTTAAGGCCTCACAGGTAATGCTAGTCTCAAACTTAACTGGTGCCCAACCCCGAAAGGGGTTGAAATAGGGGAGCTATCCCCTCGCCAAAGGCGGCTTTCTAGGGCCTTTCCTAGCTGATGCTGAGAGGATTGGGTTCTAGTCATGTGGTGATGGGCTGGTCAGAGTGAAAACTGAGCGATCTCTGCCATACCCATAGCTTACTCTGACTGTTCCTTTTATTTATATATTTTCTAGATCTCAAGTGATGGCGTCTCTTCCATGGATTGGCCTCCCAATCTACCAAGATTGGAAGCCAAAGCGTCACATTTTTCCTTTGCCCCTCAACTTTCTCTTCATAATTCCTGAGGGGCACAGGGCCCTGGGTGGGGCTTTGGTTTCCCGGGCGTTTCCGCACCCTCCTCAGCTCCCCGCCATGGACTGGCTTCGGTCACCCAGGCTTTATTGTGGTAGGCAGGGAGGGTTCTCTGGGGGCGCTCGGTTATGGCCTTGGCCTTGCTCGGGGCCTTGGGGCTGTTCAGCCAGGCAGTCTGGGGAACAACAACAACAACTGGTGAGTATCAGGCCTCACAGATTTTTGTGACTAAACAAGGGGGACTGTTCTGATACCTCTGCTTGATCGGCTGTGATAGTGTTCACTTCTGCTGCGTTCTTCTAGTCAATGATGTTGAGGGCAAGAAGGGTTCGCTCGGACTCTGGGTCTACCAGTGTGATGGTGGAAGACATCTCGGGATTGAGGTTGGTGGCACGTAGGCCGTTTTGATAAAGAAAGGCGCTCTGTAGCTCTGTTGTGGTGGTGTTAATGTCCTGGCTGAGGTGCTGGGGTGCTGGTGATTGAAGCCATTTTATGTCTGCATAATAATTTCTTTCATTGCTACCACTGTATCAATGTAATAAACGTAATACAAGATTCCAACACAAAAAAGCTTAGTCAATAGGTGGTTTCCCAACACAATGGACTGTGAGCGGCTGACTAGTGTTAGACGTCATGGAAGATGGTGGCAGCAAGTGACGCTCAGATGTCGGATATCGTTCCAAACTGCAAATGTGGGGATCGGTTTTTACACCATACCCAAAAGAGGATTTATGGAGCTCCGATCTTACTCTCAACCATCTGAACAATTTTACCAACACACCTAAACTTCGTTAAATGCAGAAATAGCCTCACGAAAATATCATGCCCTGGTGGGGGCACGAACTCTCGACTCTTGGGTGTGAGGCAGACACCTTACCAGTTAGACCAATAGAGATATCCCACTTGGCCTGTTCGGCTCAGGGTATTTCCGCATCCGAGGTCTGTTTAGGCTAACCTATTTTCACTGACTTTACACTACTTCACCTTCCGGGAAGCGAAAGCTCCGAACAGAGAGGAACAAGCTTGAGCCGAATCGACCGAGAGTCCATCAGAGAGATGAACGGGAATGGTGAGTCAACTTCACTGAGCGGTGCATACACGCACCTACAAACTGCCCAGTTGGCAGCTCGCTTGGGCGGCTGGCAACTTCCACAACCCAACCCAAGCGCGTCTCACATACACTCCCTGGTCTCTCCTCTCCCCTTCCTTGACCTGTGGGGATCGGTTTTTACACCATACCCGAAAGAGGATTTATGGAGCTCCGATCTTACTCTCAACCATCTGAACAATTTTACCAACACACCTAAATTTCGTTAAATGCAGAAATAGCCTCACGAAAATATCATGCCCTGGTGGGGGCACGAACTCTCGACCCTTGGGTGTGAGGCAGACACCTTACCAGTTAGACCAATAGAGATATCCCACTTGGCCTGTTTGGCTCAGGGTATTTCCGCATCCGAGGTCTGTTTAGGCTAACCTATTTTCACTGACTTTACACAAACACATTAACAATGACAGCCTTTTGGAGTTCTGTTCACTTGCTTGTTTTAATGTTAAGTTTTTCATTATTTTTTTCTCTCTTTTTCGGGTTGTGAATAGGATTTTTGGGCCACGATTGAATATTTTTGCGCAAATTTGGGAATACAGTATTTGGGATATGACGCGAAGATTGATTTTGTGAACTTAAGTGGCACGAAGTTGGAGTTCTGTATTGTACATAAGGGTATGTTGTACATTGACAATGATGATTATGGGGATATCTGATAAGGTGATCTATGCCCTTTAAGTAAAAGTCACTAATTGCATAAAACTTTGAACAATAAATAGGTGGCCATGGCACACACACAAGAGTAATGAACTAACCACAGTGGATGAGAGTGTGAGGATGCGGTCAAGATCCTCCACCAACTCCTTGAAGGTGGGGCGCTGAGTAGGCTGGTACCGCCAACACTCTCGCATCATCATGTACCTGGAACAAAACAAATCATTAAACACATTTGGAAAAGTTCATTCTTATGATGTACATCTTCAATTTTACTTTCTGCCCTAGCAGATCAGTTGAAAGGCTCCTCCAGGGTTTGCACAGGTATGCCTTGGTCACCTTATGGCCGCTCTCCATGCTACACAGGGCCCTGCAGGGTTAATGCCCTAACCCTCCCCACACATAAGTCAACAAGTGCACTGCCATTCCCATCTACCTTTGATGGTACACCCCACCCTCCTCACCACCCCATCTACTTTCCTATCAATCACCTTCCCATTCATATCACCAATCAGAAATATTCTTTCACTCATACCAAACTTATCCAGGCATACCTCAACACTTACCCAAAACTCCTCTTTCACTATTTCTGCTTTATCTTCTGTAGGTGCACACACACATACAACCACCCATGTTTGTATTCACACTTTCATTCTCACTCACACAATCCTTGCACCCACAGAAACATACTCCCTTACACGCTCCTTCCACTTGTTACTTACAAACAGACACCTTCTTTCGCTCTCTCATTCTTATTCACTCCAGCACACACATCCATTCCACACTCCCATTCTTTCACACATGTACCCTTCCATTTGGTCTCAGTCATTCCGCATACATCCAGCCTAGTATTTGCTAGTACTCCTAGAACCTCTCTCTCTTTTGTGCTATCATTTACACCTCTCACATTTCAAGTCGCAATCCAAAAGCAGTCCTTGGCCAGTCGATGGTCGTCAACAGCAGACTGGCTGTCTCCGAGGCTATTCTTACAGTTTCTTACAGTAGATCCTCTGGAAAAAGGAAAACTATGCCTGTGTATCCAGCTCAGTACCAGTACTTGCACTGCTGCGGTCGTCCACGGTGTTGGCGGCGGCGGTAGCAGACGCAACATTTTTACTATTCTGTATTTTTGTTTTATAATCAAACTTCAAATCTTGTCTTCCCCATGCTTTATCAAGATTACTTTCAAACTCCCTTATTGATTCGGAATCGACTACATACTGGGGCAGTGCGTTCCACTCATTTACCACTATATCACAAAATGAGTTCTTTGCCTTCTCAAGCCTATTTCTTTCTTTGTAAATTTTCTTAGAGTGTCCTCTCGTTCTTGTTCCCTCCCGCATCAAGAAGATACCTTCACACACATCCTCATCGTACTTTCCTGACACTATCTTAAAAGTCTCTATCATATCCCCTCTCTTTCTCCTATATGCCAGTGTCGGAAGCCCCAGTGTCCTCAACCTCTGCTCATAGCCCGCGTTCTTCAACGTTGGTACCAGCTTGCTAGCTCTCCTCTGCACTTTCTCCATTGCTTCTATATCCTTTACCATATATGGAGCCCACACCTGGTTTGCATATTCCAGGTGCGGCCTAACCAGCGCTGTATATAGATTCCTGAAGATTTCTTCGTCAAGTGACACAAATGTCCTCCTTATCAGCCCTACAATTCTATTGGCTTTGTTTATCTTGGTGCGTGTGATAATGAAGATGTATGAGGATTCGCGAAGTTCGGTGAGGGTGAAGGGTGTACTGAGTGATGAGTTTGCAGTCCGTGTTGGAGTCCATCAGGGTTCAGTGTTAAGCCCCCTCCTCTTTATTATGGTCTTGGAGGCGCTGTCTAGAATTTTTAGAGGCGGACTCCCGTTGGAACTGTTTTATGCAGACGATTTAGTCCTAATAGCTGACAGTATGCAGGATGCTGAGGCCAAATTCAGAGAGTGGAGAGAGGGCATGGCGAGCAAGGGTTTAACCCGGGAACTGCGGGGAGACTCTTAAGAGTTCCCCCGGCGGACTGCGGGGAGACTCTTATGAGTGAGTGAAAAAAAAAAATCAACTTTTGACATCGAAAAAAAAAAAAAAAAAAAATTTGGCCCCTGGGACATGCAAAATCTCAGTCCTCTACCTCCCCTCCTTCCCCACTTTCCTCCTCTCCTTCAGTTATCACCTAGTTTCCCTGTTATTCCCTTATTCTGAGGTATATTTTCGTGCTAACATTAGCGAGTTGCAAGCAGGGTGTTGTCATCACTGATGGCAAGCGAGTGCAAGAGAGAGAGAGAGAGAGTATCGATCGACTGTGTCTCAGTGGCCTTGGGGGAAATTGGCGGGAATGCAGCTTGCCTCACCCATACATTATACAACTCGCGGGCTATATCTCCGATTTTGACCATCCAAACGCTGTTTTCACTCGTTTTATTGTTGTTTCAGGTTAATACCTTTATAATCAACCCATAATAGGCGCATATGGATAAGTATTAATGCTATTAATGGCACAATGAATATTTTAGTGACGGAAACACCTCAAATACGTCAGCACAGGGGGACGTTTCCAATTACCCCCATGCGCACTTCAGAGGTTAAGAGTCAATATTAACAAAACCAAGGTTATGCATTGTAGTTTGAGACGAGGCAATGTGGAAAAGAGCGGTGCATACCCATGTGCAGTGTGTGGAAAGGGAGTGGGCGTTAACTCAATTAAATGTAGCATCTGTCGATGTTAGGTACACCATGGGAGTAAGCGCTGTAGTAGAATAAAGGGGCCCCTGCCGAAGGATAAGTCAGAAATAGAGAAATTTGAGTGCGTAGTGTGCAAAGGCGAGCTTGTGTTAAGTGATGATCCTGTGGCTGTGAATTTTGGAAATGAGTCTTTGGAGCTGGTGAACAAGTTTTGTTACCTAGGAGATACCATCTCTGCCGGTGGTGGGGCTGAGGCTGCCACTGTTGCTAGAATTAGGTGTGGCTGGGGGAAGTTCAGAGAATTGATGCCAATCCTGACCATGAAAAGAATGCCTCTCCCCCTGAAGGGAAAGGTGTATGCCTCATGTGTTAGAAGTGCAATGACGTATGCCTCAGAAACATGGGCCGTTAAAGTAGAGGATGTCAACAGAATGGAGCCGGCGGGTGCCCAACCCCGAAAAGGGTTGAAATAGGGGAGCTATCCCCCCGCCAAAGGCGGCTTTCTAGTGCCTTTCCTAGCTGATGCTGAGAGGATTGGGTTCTAGTCATGTGGTGATGGGCTGGTCTATTAGAGTGAGAACTGAGCAATCTCTGCCATACCCATAGTTTACTCTGACTGTTCCTTTTACTTATATATTTTCTAGATCTCAAGTGACGGCGTCTCTAACGTGGATTGACCTCCCAATCTACCAAGATTGGAAGCCAAAGCGTCACATTTTTCCCTTGCCCCTCAACTTTCTCTTCATAATTGCTGAGGGACACAGGGCCCTGGGTGGGGCTTTGGTTTCCCGGGCATTTCCGCACCCTCCTCAGCTCCCCGCCATGGAGTGGCTTCGGTCACCCAGGCTTTATTGTGGTCGGCGGGGAGGGTTCTGTGGGGGCGCTCGGTTATGGCCTTGGCCTTGCTCAGGGCCTTGGGGCTGTTCGGCCAGGCAGCTTGGGGAACAACAACAACAACAACAACAACAACAACAGAATGGAGCATAATGAGATGAGAATGGTGAGATGGATGTGTGGGGCCAGGCTACAGGATAGAATAACAAATGTTGAGCTGAGGAGACGTTTAGGTATAAAGAGTATTAGCGAGGTGATGCGTACAAGTAGACTGGGATGGTATGGACATGTGGAGAGAATGGATGAACAAAATTGGGTGAAAAAATGCAGGTCTGTGATTGTGGAGGGAGCTGCACCAAGGGGTGGACCGAGGAAGACCTGGGATCGGACTATATGCGCCGATCTCAAATCCAAGAACTTGACAAGTGAAGCAGCCCTTAACAGGGTTGCCTGGAATGCCGCCATTAGGACAAGAGACTGAAACTGCACTTATGTGTGGAACACTCAGTCTTAAAATTTTATGTATGTGTATGTGTAAATGTTCTGAGAAATTTAACTTATTGTCTATCACTACTCCTATATCCTTTTCTGCACTCACTTCCTCCATCGCTTCATACATACTGTATCCTACCTTGTCTATCTTGCTGGTCCCAATCCGCATGTACTTGCATTTTTTTTGGATGAAAAGGCATTAACCAATGCTCAGACCATCCCTTCATGCCCTCCACATCTCCTTGAAGCAAACCCATATCTATTCTATCGTTTCTCGTTGCTGTATGGTGGAGGGTTGCAAGCCCAACCACCCAACCTCTTTAGTCACCTCTTACGACAGACATGAGGCATGTGGGGCATATTCAATTCCTTTACCCCCAGGGGGGTATATGATGCATATTTTTACCACCCTGCACTCCCTGCTCAAGAGCTGGGCTAGGGTGGATGCCCTGATGTTTCAAGAACTTCAGTGAACAGTTACCACAGATTGCTAGACTGCGCTGTCCGCCACAGCATACATTCATATATCTATACAGTATATATAATTTTTCTCTCTCTCTCTCTCTCTCTCTCTCTCTCTCTCTCTCTCTCTCTCTCTCTCTCTCTCTCTCTCTCTCTCTCTCTCTCTCTCTCTCTCTCTCCTCTCTCTTTCTCTCTTCTCTCTCTCTCTCTCTCTCTCTCTCTCTCTCTCTCTCCTCTCTCTCTCTCTCTCTCTCTCTCTCTCTCTCTCTCTCTCTCTCTCTCTCTCTCTCTCTCTCTCTCTCTCTCTCTCTCTCTCTCTCTCTCTCACTATCTGTTGATCTATCTACCCATCTATATATCTCCCTCCGCCAAATACACATACACACACATCTATCTATCTATACATACATACATACAAGTTTAAAGACCGTTTGTCCACAGAAACTGTGGTTACAGTCTCACGTCCTAAATGGCAGCTTTCCAGGCGGTCCTGTCAAGGGCCGCCTGTGTTGTCAAGTTCTTTATTTTGAGATCGGACCGGAGTACCCGAGCCCACGTCATTCTAGGTCCACCCCTACGCGCAGCTCCCCCCAAGTTCACAGCCCGGCATTTCTTCACCCAGTTCTGATCATCCATTCTCTCCACATGTCCAAACCATCACATCACTGATACTCCTAATGCCCAGACGCCTTCTCAATTCCTCGCTCGATACCCTGTCCCTAAGATTAACCCCACACATCCATCTCACCATTCTCTTCTCATTCCGTTCCATTCTATTGACATCCTCCGCTTTAACCGGCCACGTCTCAGAGGCATAGGTCATTGCGCTCCTAACACACGAGGTATACACCTTCCCTTTAACCCTCCTGGCCCGGGCTAGCTCTCAAAATGACAGTGCGGCGTACCCGGGCGATCTGGCCGAAAAACGTCTAGGCCTAGGCTACCGTATTTTGGTTAATTTTAACTGCTAGAAATTTCCCACGCATCTATAAATGTAGTGCGGTTTCCAATCTGTAGACTGGCGTTGAGTAGAGCTCTCTAAGTCAACTGGTTCAGTTGTGATGACGATTTTAGTGGAGAGCATTTTCAGGCAATGTTAGCAATACGACGATCTTTTCACTACTGAAACAACGACATACAGACATACAATAACAAACGAGTCTTCTCTTTCTTGTTTTCGGAGGTGCGGTGACGCAACGATCGGCTTTGTTTACATGCGTCGGACGCACGGCGTTCAGACCAAGCTGAATAGGCTTTCAAGCTTACTGTCTATTAAAATGACACCCGGGTACCGGCCCATCTGCCGTAGTGTCATATTAAAATGACACCCGGGGAGGAAGGGTTAAGGTGGGGTGGGAGCCCTCTCATGGTCAGGAGTGGCAACAGCTCTCTAAACTTTCCCCAACCACTTCTGACTCTAGCAATGGAGCTAGCTTCAGCGCCACCTCCAGCGGAAACTGTATCGCCCAGGTAACAGAACTTTTTCACACACTCCAGCGTTACACTGTCGAAATCAACACTGACAGGCGGGTCATTTAATACAAGATCTCCCTTGCACACTGCACATTCAAAGTCTATGATTCTTGTCAAAGGTCCTCTAGCTCCACTACATCTCTTGTGTACCCAGTCACTACAGACACAACATTGAATTGAATTACATCCCACCCCCTTCCCACATACTGCGCATGGATAGTCGCCGCTTCTTTCCATAGCCCCACGCCCTACTCCACTAATCATGACCTTTGTTTTATCTATGTTAACTCTTAGACCCATATTTGTCATACCTTCCCTCCATCTTTTGAACTTCGCCTCTGCTTCCTACGCACTATCTGCGATAAGAACTAGATCATCTGTCTATTGCCAGACACCATGATCCCCGAAGGGGTGGCCACGAATGAATCGCTCCCATGCACCTTTGTCCCTCTTCCCATTCATGTATATACCTCTCTACTCCATCCTTCCACCTCACTCTCGGTCTGCCTCTCCCTCTATGTCCTTCCACCTCACTCTCATGCACTCTTTGAAGTCATTCTATCGCTTCCTAGACATCAGGACGAACCTCTAATAAATTAATACATGTAACGTGATAGAGGGATTGGGAAACAAAGGAGGCTCATCATATGGCCTGATGTTGGTTTCCACAGCCGTTCAAATACCGCCAACGTTTGTGACGTCACCATTGACACACATATACTTCCACAACAACCAATCTTATGCCAACAACGTTCGTGACATCACTGTCGTCACACACCCTTTATTGACCTATAGAACATCAGCTTACAACATTACTATACTAACCTCCACCTTTGCTACATCAGCTGGCTGGGATATTCTTGAATGTGAGTCTATGATTCTTTCTAAACATTCATTTATTTAGTATATTTCCACTTCTAACCATTTCTTTTAATCTCCGATGTAACTTACATAATAGATATATAAGTACAAAAATGAATTATACTATGACAAGGCCAAATTCCTGAGATATAAATACTCCTGCTACACAGGATTATACCGTTCCAATTCTTACGGTCTGGGACCACTTTCACCCCTTTCTCTATCTTGTCTAGTAGGTGAATTTTACAAGGGGAGGAGGATTCCTAGCCTATATACAGTATATATATATATATATATATATATATATATATATATATATATATATATATATATATTTATAATAAACTCTTTCTGTTTACACCATTGGTGATGGGCTGGTCTATCAGAGTGAGAACTGAGCGATCTCTGCCATACTCTGACTGTTCCTTTTACTTATATATTTTCTAGATCTCCAGTGACGGCGTCTCTTCCGTGGATTGACCTCCCAATCACCAAGATTGGAAGCCAAAGCGTCATATTTTTCCTTTCCCCTCAACTTTCTCTTCATAATTGCTGAGGGGCACAGGGCCCTGGGTGAGGCTTTGGTTTCCCGGGCATTTCCGCGCCCTCCTCAGCTCCCCGCCATGGAGTGGCTTCGGTCACCCAGGCTTTATTGTGGTAGGCAGGGAGGGTTTTGTGGGGGTGCTCAGTTATGGCCTTGCTTGGGGCTGTTCGGCCAGGCAGCTTGGGGAACAACAACAACCACACCATTGGAAAGAGCGGCAAAAAAAAATCTTATTTCATATACAAAAATGTATTGCTCAGCATATAACAAAATTATAACAAGGTAAACTCAGAAGAACTATTAAATATTATATTATCTATCATTTTTGACTGATAATTATGATCTGGGATAATTTTTTTCATTTTGTTATAGTATGAGTTTTGCTCTTTCTTTGGATGTATAATATATTACATGTAGAGACGATTATTGTGAGTTAAAACAGAGCGATAGTGTATACCATCTCGCGGCAGCCCAAAATAGTGCTAGAGAGTGAGCTGAAATGGAAAATATTAGCTTGGTAACTTATCCAAGAGCGAAAGGGTTAAGAAGGACCCCTTTGGAATCACAGGGATACAAGCTATCTCAATTAACCCCTGGAGTTAAAAAACTATACAAAACACTAAACAGCATCACACTTTCCAACAGCAACACAACACAATCACATGCTACAATCACATGCTGCAATCACAACAATAGACTCTACTCCTTCATGTAAACAACAAGCAAACACTCTCATCAATCACTTCTCACATGTCAGCCACCTAAAACCTCACAAAGACGACCGACGTGTCATCCGACGTAAGAGACAATTCCCCACAGACCCTGACTATACACCCTTCACCAATCACCAGACAAAGCATATCATCAACAATCTCAAGCACTCACCCGCCTGTGGCCTAGACAACATAAGCAACATACACCTCAGACACCTGGGACCACAAGGCATACAAGCACTCACTAACATATCAAACTACAGCTATTCACACAACACAATACCAGACATTTGGAAGCATGGTATCATCATCACATTCCCCAAACCCAACAAAGACCCCACGCTACCCTCCTCGCACCGCCCCATCACACTCCTTTGCTCCCCCTCCAAAGTCATGGAACGCCTAGTATTACAACTAATTACACCTGACCTACCCCTAGCTCCAACACAACATGGCTTTAGGCCACTGCACTCCACAAACACTCTTCTCACAGACCTTACACAAAGAGCTTTCGACAGCATCAATTCAGCTAGACCACCACACAGATCACTATTAGCCACACTCGACATTAGTAAAGCCTTCGATGCCATCCCCCGCCACAACCTAACAAACAAAATCTACAACACAAACATGCACAACAACACAAAACGGTGGCTGGCCAACTTCCTAGCAGGCAGATGTGCACACGTATCTTTTGCCGGTCAGTCCTCTAAAATCAGAAACTTTCCAAACGGAGTCCCACAAGGATCCGTCCTATCGCCCGCACTCTTCAATCTGTACATGCACGATATAACTACACCCAATACGCCCCAAATAAACTTAGCCTCCTATGCAGATGACATAACACTCACATGCACACACCATGACCCAAAGAGAGCAACAGATCTCCTTCAACCCTATCTCAACACACTACATGGCTGGTGCACTACAAACAGACTTAATCTAGCCCCAGCCAAATCCACCGCAACCCTGCTCACAAGTTGGACAGGAGAACACGAATACATCCCTCAACTCACCATAAACAACACACCCCTAACACATACACACACACCCAAAATCCTAGGAGTAACATATGATACTCATATGACATTCAAACAGCACACCACAAACATTAAAAAGAAACTGACACCCAGACTTAACGCCCTCAGGTCACTTGCTCACACAAAATTTGGACACAACAAAGAAACTACCACCACAGTATATAAACAATACATAAGATCAGTGATGGAATACGCAAGCCCAGCCTGGGCTTCTAACCTAGCTGAAACACATCATAAGACCTTACAGACTATTCAAAACAAAGCCCTGAAGATCATTACAGGCTGCACAGCTACTGCACCCACAGATCACCTACATCAAGAAACCAAAATCCTCAAAGTCAAAGACCATCTGGACATGAGAGGCACTCAATTCCTGGCAGCAGCCTCCACGAACCAAGACCACCCACTAAACTACATGGCAACACACCCACAGACACCAAGAAATATCAAAACAACACCCAGCACACGGTATCACACACAATTATTGTCCTCTCTCCCTCCCTGCCCACCCCGAACCAACTTCCAGAAGCACATCCATACTCATATCTCTCACCGATCCATCCACTCACTCACAGACAACACGCAGCTGCATGCACGACCTCCCGAAATCCATCCTTTCGAATCCTCCCTTCCTCGCGAGGACAGAGTCCACCTGGCCAGGCTGAGATGCGGACACCATCCAGCTCTCCTGAGCTATCAGAAGAGACTGGATGACTCCGTTGTCGACACCTGCCCGGGATGTAACACAGCACCCCATACCATTAAACACATCATAGAAGACTGCATTTCACACAACCACTTACGCCAACAACACAATCTACACTCAATGAGAGCTCTGTGGGAAAGCCCGATCGTGGCCATGGCCTTTCTCAGGGACTCGGGGCTGTTCGGCCAGGCAGCTTAGGGAACAACAACAACAACAACAACCCCTGGAGTCCTACAAATCCAGCATAAATGGAATATATTTGTCTAATGATAAACAGAATACAGAAAAAGGGAATATGGAATCATCATAGTTAAGGTGAGGCTGATGGACTGTTGAGGTTAAGGGGAGATGGGTCGTTTTTCTGGTCCCCTTTCTCCCTCGTGTTAAGCTCCATTTGTTTTTAAATTATAAGACGTTCGGCCCATTAGTTTGGCGATTTTAACACCTTTCGCCCCATTTCGTTGTCAATTTTGAGACCTTTCATGCCATTTAGGTGTCGATTATATATACTTTAATTAATTTCATTGGGGGTGTTTGGTGTTGTGGTGAAATTAATAAAATATAGATTTCCTGGCGAGCGATAGCGACCCTGAAATTTTAAGAGAAACCGGCCTTCGGCTGGGACATTTTTTTACTGAAAAATGTACAAATTTATCTTGAAGGGGCGTCTAGGGGGTGTTTTCTAAGCTTGATGGAGGTGTAGCGAAAAAAAACAAGACAAAGGAATAAATTAATTAACCCTTCCGACCCGGGCTGCCTTACAAAAGGACGGAGGTCGTATCCGGGCGATCTGGCCGTAAAACGTCTAGGCCTAGGCTACCGTATCTTTGTTATTTTAACTGCTAGAAATTACCCACGCATCCCTAAACGTAGTGCGGTTTCCAATCTGTAGACTGGCGTTGAGTAGAGCTCTCTAAGTCAACTGGTTCAGTTGTGATGACGATTTCCGTGGAGCGAATTTTTCCGCGATGTTGACAATATCGGAACTTTTCAGACACTAATTTCGTCATATCATACAACAACAACATTGATCCGACGTCTCCTTCTTGTTTTCGGAGGTGCGGTGACACAATGACCGGCTTTGTTTACATGCGTCGGACGCATGGCGTTCAGACCAAGCTTAACCCGGCAACGGCGAGAAAGCTCATAAGAAGTTTTACTGGGCGAGGGCGGCAAAGCTCTTAACCCTCCAGATCCGGGGCCTCTAGCTCGCGACTGTACTGTGGTACCGGGTGTTTTGACGATTATTGGGCTATGTTAACTTACCTGTAACTCAATGAATAGAGCATGTAATGTTATGAATAAAAAACTAAAATGTTGCACAAACCTTCTTTTGTAGAATGCCATTGAGTAGAGGTTTCTAGCCCCAGTGGTTGCATAATGGCGAGTGCGGGAAGTAGAGTGATTTTCGGCGGAAAATTCTTCCCGCGTTCGGATGCGTCGCCCCGGCCACGGCTACCACGCACCAAGCCACTCGTCGCGCCAGAGTGTTTACCTCCCTTAGATGATTTTATAGTTTGATATTGAGAATTTGATGTTTATTTGATATTTTTATAGTTATTTTGAGGCCGATTATATAAAGTACAGTACAGTAGTCCCTCGAATTTTACGTGTTTCAAATTTGCGAAATTTTCGATTTTGCGAACGGGACCCTTTTTTGCGGAACTTGATATGTGCGATATTACTTGAGTTTTGCGGGTGGCGCCAAACGATACGGGGTTTCCCTAGTTTTCGGGGGGCGGAGGGGTAGCAGGGTCGTGACGTCGGGCCGCCCTGCGGCCCATTGTTTACTGTTTATAGATTCTCCCACGCTCCTATACGTTCTCACGCTCTCGCATAATCGACTTCCTTGGGCAAAATTGAAGTGTTACCTGTGCCCTGGGTCCCCTGAACTATAAACCCCTGGGTCCCCTGAACTATAAACCACAAGTATTTTCTTTGCAAAATAAATATAAAGGATACAAACAAACAAAAAATCTTTCGTTTAACACCCTGAATCTGTATTTCTGTGTTTTTCTTTATTGTAGGATGTATAATTAAGTGTATGTGTCATAATGTGTGTACAAACAAGGACGAAAATCACCAAAAAATAGGCCCTCGATGAGTATTCATTCGCACTCACAGCCTCATCAAGTCTTTTGGCTTCTTCCCTGGCTGCCGCAGCCGCCTTGACAAGTATCTGCTTCTTATAGAAGCGTAGCTGGAAAGGCGATTTAGCTGGCGAAGGGCTTGGAGTTGTGTCACTCAACTGAAACTTGGAGAGTGACCTTGAACTCTCCCACTCACTCACTTTCCCCACTTCACTGTCTTCAGCTAAAACAGCTTCTGCAAAATCTGCTACATCACCTTCATCACTCTCATGTTCACTCGCAAATCCCCTAAATTGCGTACCATTGTCACTGTCATCGCCATAATCACTCGACTGATAATTAGCCGATTTATCACTTTCTTCATCATCAACATTATACTGTGCGTCAGCACGCTCAGATTCTCAATGTCTCCTCAATACCTCCGGGAGATAACACATTTAGGCGGTGGCGTCTGCGTAAGACGCGACGAGCTTGGGCGGGCGTCGTAGGGAGCACGGTATCGGACACAGCGGAATCACTATTTTGCGTACTATCCATGATGGCATCGGGGTAGAGACTGTTGTCGTGGCGTAGTTCACGTGTGGTGGCGCTGTCTACCACCCACGACAACAAAAATTAACGCGCGCTATTCGAAAGCACGTACGCAAGCACTCTGAGCCTCAGAGCCCGTCCGGGTTGCACGGGCCGCGTTTGTTATGGAGGCCTCAGAGCCCAACTGGGTCTGGAGGGTTAAGAGGGAAGGCCTAAAAAAAAATTAAACGGCCCCAATAGCACTAAACTTTTTTTTTTTTTTTTTTTTCCTATACCTCATATCACTCCTCCACATCCCCTCCTTCCCTCCTTTCCCCTCCCCCTTCAATTATCACCTATTTTCCCTGTTATTCCCTAATTCTTTGGTGTATTTTTGTGCTAACATTAGCAAAATGTGTGGAGGATGTGCTTATGTGCCTAGCGGGTGTGTTACACAAGCGAGAGTGTGGATGAGTAAGCTCAGTCAGGCTTGAGGCCTCTTGAAGTGAGGGGTTGCCTCAATTTGCTCCATAATTCATGAATGGGCTGCTCCAAGTATATTCGCGATTTTGACCAGAAAAATTATATTTCCACTTGTTTTATTGTTGTTACAGGTTACTATCTTCATATTGAAGGTAAAATAGGCGCATATGAATAAGTAATAACGATATTTATCGTAAAATGACGATTATAGGCTTGAATGGAGCCTAATATGCTCGCCCAGGGGCATTGAGTTCAATACCCCCTGCTCGCCGTTTATAGGTTAATAGGCTTTCAAGCTAACAGCCTGTTATAAGGACACCCGGGTACCGGCCCATCTTCCGCGGTGTCCTTATAAAAGGACAGCCGGGCTGGAAGGGTTAACACAATAAGAGCGGGTGATGGAGTATATTTCACCGTGCCGCCCAGCGGGTTTTTTTTATACAGTAAACTTCCGTTAATCCGACGACCGATAATTCGAATCTCCCAATAGTCCGAATTTTTCAATTTGAGGCCAAATCCGAATTCACCCAATAGTCCGAATTTTTCAATTTGAGGCCAAATCCGAATTCACCCAATATTCCGAATTTTTGAATTTCCCGGGCGCGCGATATTTCCAAATATCGGCCCTCTAGCGGGCCAGGCCGGACTAAACAGTCTGCCGTTGTCGGTCTACCTGAAACGTTGTTTATCCCGTGTTTATCCTGTGATATAGTGACTTAGTGACTTAGTGATGGGTCCCACAGCAAGTTCAGGTGCACGAGGGAGGAATGACAAGAACAAACATAAGAGGAAGCACGTAACTCTGTCCATAGCTGATAAATTGCGAGTGATAGCGATGGTAGAGAAAGGCAGTGATCGGCGTAAAGTTATGGAAACTTTTAATATCGGTGCCTCCACAGTTTCAAACATAGTGAAGGCAAAGGCTAACTTATCAAAGTTTGTTGCCTTTGGAAAGTCAAGTTACACGGGTGATGTGAGAAAGACAATGAAAAAACCAAAACATGAAAAACTTGACGAGGCAGTGCATAAGTGGTTTACGGCCAAGCGGGCTGAGGGCAAGCCTATCTCAGGGCTTATGATAATTGAAAAGGCCAAGCAATTCCTGGGTGATATGAATATGGAAGACGATATAAAATTATCCGACGGCTGGTTGAGAAACTTTAAAATTAGGCATGGGATTAGGGTCCTAGATGTCGCCGGAGAAAAGAATTCTGCCGACAAAGAGGCCGCCGATCGGTTTGCACACATTTTTGCTACCATTGTTCATGATCACCAGCTGACCCCAGACCAAATCTTCAACGCCGACGAGACAGGGCTATATTGGCGCTGTTTGCCAACAAGGACATTAGCTGGTAGAGGAGAGAAGGCTGCACCCGGATTCAAAATGAATAAAGAACGTCTCACAATCCTGCTGAGTGGGAATGCTTCCGGTAAATGTCGCAATCGTTTGTTTGTTATCGGCAAGGCTAAGAATCCCCGTGCTTTCAAGAACATGCGAGGGAAGTTGCCAGTGATCTATGATGCACAGAGCAATGCATGGATGACTGCCCAAGTATTCCATGATTGGTTCTTTAAACACTTTGTTCCCGAAGTCAAGGCCTACTTCAAGTCGATTGGCCTTTCTGAGGACACCAAGGCTGTCCTTTTCCTGGATAACTGCAGAGCACATCCCCCTGCCCACGAACTAGTGTCTGGAAACATCTTTGTCACCTACTTGCCCCCTAATGTGACTAGTCTGATACAACCAATGGACCAGGGTGTGTGCCAAAAGTTTAAGCAGAGCTACAAGTCCTCATTTGCCCGCAAGCTGATTAACTCTGATGCATCAGTAAAAACTTTCCAGTCAAGTTTTTCCATCAAGGATGCCATATATGATGCTGCCCTAGCCTGGAAGGATGTTTCAGAGGTAACCCTCAAGAAATGTTGGAACAAGCTGTATGCCCAGGTCGATGACCCTGAAGAGGTTGAAGAAGATGAGCACGATTTCGAAGGCTTTCTTGGGCGTCGCAGGGAGGCAATCAACGAAATCCGAGGCCTGATGGATACCGTGCCGGTCAACGACCCCAAGAGGATGACTGAAGAGGATATTGAGGAGTGGGTTGATGTGGATGGTGACCTGCAGGGCGAGGAAGAGGTGACAGATACAGAAATTATCCGGAGTGTTGTGGAGCCAGAATATGTTGAGGAGCACTCGTCTGAGGAAGAGGAAGAGGCAGATGACGATGGCAAAGTAACCTGGAAGGAAGCTGCTACCTATTTCGATGGTATGGTCAAATTTGTGGAACAGTCTAGCCAATATAATGCAAGTGAAACAATCGATTTCCACATCCTCCGTAATGAGTTCTATGAGAAAAGGGGCAGGGCAGTCAAGCAGGCAGACATCAGGGACCTGATGAAAAACATGCACCACCATGGCCGCCGATCAGATGAACCAGATAACCCTAGACCTGCAACAATGCCTCTCACAGACGACTCGCGTACCAGCTCACCTGAACCTCTTACCACACCAGAACCTATGCCTCTTGCTGATTTTGAAGGCTGGGAGGACCTAGCATCCCCTGTGAAGGCCACTCCTGAGGTAGCCCCAGCCGCCCCTGTGGTAGCTCCTGCCAGCCTAGCCACTCCTGAGGTAGCCCCAGCCGCCCCTGTGGTAGCTCCTGCCAGCCTAGCCACTCCTGAGGTAGCCCCAGCCGCCCCTGTGGTAGCCCCAGCCACCCCTGTGGTAGCTCCTGCCAGCCTAACCACTCCTGAGGTAGCCCTAGCCCTAGCTCCCCCTTCAGATATTGAAGGCTTGGAGGATATGGCTGTGGAGTAATAATCAGTGAAGTGTAGTAGATTTAAGGACCCCCAAAAAAATATAAAACCAGCAAAATACAAAAAAAAAATAAGTCTTTTTAAGTTAATTTTACATTAAAGTACACTTACAGTACAGAGCAGTGATTATAAGTTACTAATATGGGGCTAGGGGGCTAGTGGCTGGGTTGGGGCTGGTGCTGGGGGCTTATCTTCAATGCTACACATCTCTTCTCTTCATATAAGGTGAGTTAAAGTCATGATTAGTCATTATTATCATTATTATCATTATTATCCTGTGTTTGTGTCTTGGTTTGGGTCTTAAAAAAAAAATCGGGGGTGGGGGGGGGTAACGTCCGATAATCCGAAAAATCCACTAATCCGAACGAGGGCCGGTCCGCTGCCCTTCGGATTAACGGAAGTTTACTGTACCATAAATGGCCTTGTTTCCGTGCTCTTTTTCATGCATAAACAAGAGCCAGAGCGTAATACAATTATGTATCCCTGAAAGGGCGTTAATTGAGCTTTCCAATGATACCTGAACCATCCTTCTACGATCACTGGTTGTCTTGCAACGATCGTGCAACCGAAGGGAAAAATCGCTAAAATACGGTCATTTCGTTACATAATTACGTGTGTAGCGAGGGAGGGAGGGTGAATGTATGTGGAGTAGATGTCAGTAGACCCACGGCAGCCGTGGCGAGCGGTCATGAGGCAACCTACGCTCCTCCCATCGCTCGTCTCTCTCTCAGAGCCAATATTGCGCCAAAATTGCACACAGACTTAAGTCAGGCCCCGCCACATAGTCCAGATTTTTAGATACGGACTTAAGTCCGGCCCCGCTAAACAAGGGTTAAAGAAGGAAAAAAAAAAAAAAACGGTCCGTCTTTCCTTAAGAGGTTAAAAAGCCAGTTACATGCATTTCAAGATGTCTCATAGCCAAAGAGGGCTTAAAACTACCTCCAGTAACTCCTTCGGTACAAATATGAATGCATAAAAAGCCAGTTACATACATTTCAAGTGAGCAGTTTGAAGGCTTCTCCATTCGGTGTCCCTCCCTCAGCAGCTGGAAGAGTCGCTCCACGGACGGTACGGCAGGGTAAGGGGTCCCGCCCAGCGTCATGATCTCCCACAGTAAGATGCCAAACGCCCACCTGTTGCAAAATACATACAGTTCACAAACATATGAAACATCAATCTTTCAATTACCAAACACCAGCTTCAGTCATCAAACTCCAAATCTTCACTCACATAAACACCAAATCTTTAGTTTTCAACCAAACAGAAAGTCTCCACCAACAACTCACAGTAACTTATAATTTACCATCAGATTAAACTATCACCAAAATCCTTCATCAAGTATCAAATTATCACCAATTCCATAATCATGACAAACACCAATATAATTATTTTAACAAAAAAAAATCTTGCACCAACAAGGTTATGATCTCCTACAGTAAGATACCAAACCCCCACATGTTATAATGTAGGCTACAAACAAATTTGTTTAAATATAAACCCTTTGAAAAGTTGACATAAAAATAATCAACACATGAGTTGGAGAATTTTATTGGCAACATATCGCTGATAAGTTTCTTCAGATCACTAAATGTATTACAGAAATGTTGCCAAAATAGTGATCCTTCTCATATGATGTCTCTAACCAGAGTGGCACTGCCAAATTTGGCCAAGAAGCAAAAGGAGATACTTTAAATTATATTTGTATTTAAAACTTTACAATACAGTAAGTAATTTCACCTTTATTATAGGCACTACACACCCTAACTTATTGTACATACCATGATTAATTTTATAACTAGGTTAATAATCAACCATTACTTATAGGCCCATACATATATCCCAAATTCATTGTACATCTCATGATTAATTTCATAACTAGGTTAATTTGTATAACTATTACCAATGTACTGTATATACATCATGAAATAATGGCACTCAAATGTAATTTTGATAACCATCGTCAACCCTTCCCTTGCTGATCTTTTGCCCCCATACCTGCCAAGTAGGTACTGTACTGTATTAAGTTTTACCATGTACAAAATTTGCCTTGTAGGCTAATGCCAAAGAACTACACCTGACATACCTAGTCCTATCAATGTTCCCCCCAAAATATATTCACTCATTATAAAAGCACCTGCTAAATTGAAACCAAAGGCAGTTGCCAACATCAGGGAAAGGTTAACATACACATCAGACTGTGAAGTATAGACTCGGTGGAAGAGAGCCTCGGGTGCCATCCACTTGACTGGGAGTCGCCCCTCACTGGTCTTGCGGTAGTAGTCTTGGCTGTGGATGTCTCGGGCCAGGCCAAAGTCCGCAATTTTCATTATCCGGTCTTCACTCACCAGAACGTTACGTGCGGCCAGGTCTCGGTGGATGCACTGAAAGGTATATTGGATTGTGTGACTTAAAATAAAAGTACTGTAAATGGATGTATTTAATAGGCAGACCAGATTGTGAGAGGGTTAATTTTTTTGCCAGACGCCATAATTCCTAAGAAATGGTGGCCATGTTGTCACAAATTGCTAGGTCAAGTTGCCCGGGTTTGACATCTACCAATAACATTTTGACAGTGCGGGCTCGATTTGCCGACCCTTTGATCAGCAGCTGACGCTCTACTGACTATGCCACAGCTTGTAGTTATTACCTTATATTACTATATAGTGTTATAGATCTGAATTGAATACCAGCTGTAGAGTTAAAAGGGAGAGTTTTATTATAAAAACTGACAATATGAAATGTCAATAGCCAATCCCATTTTACAATGTACAGGGAGAGGGGATCAGGAGTCCTTATTGAATAAACAATAGAAAAGGAGGTAAACAGATAAAATGCAAAACATACCCAGGGTGTGTGAAAGACTGATTATACTAAGACTGAAAGTAGGAGCAAGAGTTTTTAATGTCAAATCAACATATGCCCCAATTGGGGCAGAGAAAATCTTGTTGTTTTCAATGCTTCCAAAACACAATTTCTCCATTTATCTACCCGTCAAGAACTCCCACAGGTCTGTCCCTTATACATCAACAATACACAAATCAACCCTTCATCTTCTCTCAGTATTCTCGGAGTTTCTTTTTCTTTTGATCTCTCTTGGAAAGACCATATTAGGCTACCACTCACACTAAGGCAGCTTCCTAGAAGCTGGGTGTGCTCAATTGTTTCTGGGGGTTCTATACCCCTGCACAACTTCTTGCTCCGTACCGAGGCACAGTGTTTTATTAGGCTACCACTCACACTAAGGCAGTTTCCTAGAAGCTGGGTGTGCTGAACCGCTTCTGGGGGTTCTATACCCTTGCACAACTGGAGAGAGGCGAACATAACAGCTATATTTAAGAAGGGAAAGAGAAATGACCCAGGAAATTATAGACCAGTCAGTTTGACAAGTGTTGTGTGTAAACTAATGGAAATGGTAATTAGAGAAGGAATAATGGAGCATATGAAATCAAACCAACTTTTCAGTGGGAGACAGTTCGGATTCTTGCCGGGGAGGTCAACAGCTAATTAAGGTGGTAGAAGATTGGATGCAAATTCTAGAGGATGGTGATGTAATACTGTAGACGTGGTATATTGCGATTTTATGAAGGCCTTCGATAAGGTCCCACATAAAAGGTTAATAGAGAAAGTTAGAAGCTATAATATAAGGGAGAAATGTGTGAAATGGATAGAAGCCTTCCTGAAAGATCGGAGACAGAGGGTACTGGTGAATGGAATAGGCACGGGGTGGAGGGAAATTACAAGTGGGGTACCTCAGGGATCTGTGTTGGGACCACTACTGTTCGTTATATTTATCAACGACTTACCTGAAGTTATAACTAATGGAAGTGAGGTATACCTGTATGTGGATGACACTAAGCTGTATAGAAGAGTGAGGAGTAAGGAAGATGTGGGTTTGCTTCAAGGAGATGTGGAGGGCATGAAGGGATGGTCTGAGCATTGGTTAATGCCTTTTCATCCAAAAAAATGCAAGTACATGCGGATTGGGACAAGCAAGATAGACAAGGTAGGATACAGTATGTATGAAGCGATGGAGGAAGTGAATGCAGAAAAGGATATAGGAGTAGTGATAGACAATAAGTTAAATTTCTCAGAACATTTAGCGGAAAAGATAAACAAAGCCAATAGAATTGTAGGGCTGATAAGGAGGACATTTGTGTCACTTGACGAAGAAATCTTCAGGAATCTCTATACAGCGCTGGTTAGGCCGCACCTGGAATATGCGAACCAGGTGTGGGCTCCATATATGGTAAAGGATATAGAAGCAGTGGAGAAAGTGCAGAGGAGAGCTAGCAAGCTAGTACCAACGTTGAAGAACGCGGACTATGAGCAGAGGTTCAGGACACTGGGGCTTCCGACACTGGCATATAGGAGAAAGAGAGGGGATATGATAGAGACTTTTAAGATAGTGTCAGGAAAGTATGATGAGGATGTGTGTGAAGGTATCTTCTTGATGCGGGAGGGAACAAGAACGAGAGGACACTCTAAGAAAATTTACAAAGAAAGAAATAGGCTTGAGAAGGCAAAGAACTCATTTTGTGATAGAGTGGTAAATGAGTGGAACACACTGCCCCAGTATGTAGTCGATTCCGAATCAATAAGGGAATTTGAAAGTAATCTTGATAAAGCATGGGGAAGAAAAGATTTGAAGTTTGATTATAAAGCAAAAATACAGAATAGTAAAAATGTTGCATCTGCTACCGCCGCCGCCAACACCGTGAACGACCGCAGCAGTGCAAGTACTGGTACTGAGCTGGATACACAGGCCTAATTTGCCTTTTTCCAGAGGATCTACTGTAAGAAACTGTAAGAAACAACTTCTTGCTCTGTACCGAGGCACAGTGCGTCCATGTACAGTATTGCGTATTGTTCGCATGTGTGGGTAGGATCCTCTCACCTCTCACACAGCACTTCTTGACAGTAGAAAAGAAAGCCTTTTATCTCATTAACTCATGTCCACTCACCGACACTTTGCAATCTCTCTCTTCGCCGTAATGTTGCATATCTCTCGCTATTATACCGCTACTGCAATAATCAGTGTTCGTCGGAGCTCTCTCAGAGTATACCACCTCCTCTACGTACAGTACATAGCACCCGTCTTGCAACACAATCCCACCCCTACTCTGTGCAATATTCCCAAGCTTTCTTCCATTCAACAGCTGAGCTCTGAAACTCTCTCCCTGAAGCCATCTTTCCTTCATCCTAGGACTTAAATTGCTTCAAATTCTATGTGTCCAGGCAATTTGGCTTGAACATTCCTTGATTTTGGCCCTGTCATTCTTTTGACTTTGGGGGAGGCACTCATCACAGGCAGTTTTACCTTTTGACTCCCTCATCCACAAACACACGCACACACATACACAAAAGACAATCAAAGTTGGTTTAGATAGAAGTAAAATAAGGGTTCTGGAATGAACTACAAGGGGTAGTTGTCAGAAATAAGGAAAGGGAGGTAGTTATTGTGGAAGAAGACTTAAATGGGCATGTTATGGCATATGCTGATGGATATGAAGGTGTGCATGGGGGACTGGAGAATGGACGAAGGAACATGGAAGTTGAATACATACTGGAGCACTGTGTTGCCACAGGGATGATAGTGTGTAACACCATATTCAGGAAGAGCCACCTGATAATATATAAATGAGGTGGCTTCAGTAGCCAAATAAACTACTTCTTGATCAGCAAAACTGACAGGAAATGGGTTAGAGACACCATGATCATACCAAGTGAAGAATCCATACCCCAACACAAGCTCCTAGTGTGTGATATGTACTTAAGCAGGTGTCCAGTGAGAAAGAATGTATATTTGCCAAAAATGAAAGTAAGGCTGTAGGAATTGGTTTTTACACCATACCCGAAAGAGGATTTATGGAGCTCCGATCTTACTCTCTCTATCTGAACAATTTTACCAATACACCTAAACTTCGTTAGATGCGGGAATACCCTCACGAAAATATGCCAGGGCCTGGGATTGAACCCGGGACCCTTGGGCTATGAGGCGAACACCTTACCAGTGTCACCAAGAAAGATATCTCACTTGGCAAGGTCGGCTCAAGTTATTTCCGCATCCGGTCTGTTTTAGGCTAACCTATTTTCACTGACTTTACACTACTTCACCTTCCGGGAAGCGAAGGCTCCAAACAGAGGAACGAACAGAGAGGAACAAGTCTGAGCCGAAACGACCTGGAGTCCGTCAGAGAGGCGAACGGGAATGGTGAGTCAACTTCACTGAGCGGTGCACCCACGCACCGTGTGCTACACAGACACACTAACAGCCCAGTTGGCAACTCGCTTGAGCGGCCGGCAACTCCACAACCCAACCCAAGCGAGTTCTCACTACACCCCCTGTACTCTCCTATCCCCTTCCTTGTCCTGTAGGAATTGGTTTTTACATCATACCCGAAAGAGGATTTATGGAGCTCCGATCTTACTCTCAACCATCTGAACAATTTTACCATTACACCTAAACTTCGTTAGATGCGGGAATAGCCTCACGAAAATATGTCAGGGCCTGGGATTGAACCCGGGACCCTTGGGCTATGAGGCGAACACCTTACCAGTGTCACCAAGAAAGATATCTCACTTGGCAAGGTCGGCTCAAGTTATTTCCGCATCCGGTCTGTTTTAGGCTAACCTATTTTCACTGACTTTACAAGGCTGCCAGAAAAAGAGGAGAACAGAGATAGATTCCATAGTGAAATTATGGGAATTGAAAAAAGTATGGGAACTAGGTCAGATGATGTTGATGGTCTATGGAACTTTATAGAATGCAGTCTCCTTGATGCCACGGACAAAGTCAGTAGCATAACAAAGGGCTCACCCTATTAACCCTTACGCTGCAGGCTTATATTAGATAATGTGCAGGATGCTGAGGCCAAATTCAGAAGATGGATAGAGAACTGTTGACAATTTTAACCATGAGAAGACTCCCACACCCCTTGAAGGGAAAGGTGTATGCTTCATGTATTAGAAGTGCAATAACCTATGTTTCAGGAATGTGGCCTGTTAAAGCGGATGGTGGAACGTACCGAGATGAAAATGGTAAGATGGATGTGTGGTGCCAAACTGCAATATAGGATATCTAGTGAAGAGCTGAGGAGACAGTTAGGTATCAAGAGAATCAGTGATGAGATGTGCACAAGCAGGCTTGAATGATTTGGATGTAGAGAGAATGGATGAACTAAATTGGGTGAAAAGATGCAAGTCCATGAATGTGGAGGGAGCTGCACCAAGGGGTAGACTTAGAAAGATGTGGGATCAGACCATACACTCTGATCTCGCATTTAAAGACATGACAAGTGAGGTAGCTCTGAACAGGGCTGCATGGAGCGCCGCCATTACAACGTGAGACTGAAACCGCACCAAGTATGGAACACTTGGTCATTAAATTTATGTATGTATGAAGAGTAGGCTTCCAGAACTGTTAGTTTTATGGCATCCTGAAATAATTCAAAATAATCTTGAAACACTATAAAAATAATCTCTTATATCTTCCAAACTGCTGACCTTCTTAGATGCAAGGTAATCCATGCCGCGGGCCACCTGGTAGGCAAAGCTGACCAGGTCCTTGTGAGTAACTGCGTCTGGCTCCTGCCCGATGGCCCGTTCATAGCCGGAGGAAGATCGGTTGTTGCGCAGGTAGTCCCGCAAGTTCCCCAGGGCAGCGTACTCCACTACCACATACAACGGACCGTCCTGAGTGCAGCACCCCAGCAGGTTGATAATGTTAATGTGGGTGCCGATCATCTTCATCATCTCCATCTCTGATACCAGGTCCATGAGTTCAGAATCTGTGTGGCCCTCTGGAAGTACATATACAACATATTTATAAAGTTTGCAATAACTTACTAGTGTAAAGAAAAATTATAAATAGATAATATATATAATTTAGCTACAGTATTTCAAATTCTCAAACTTTAGCATGGCTGTGTATGTTGTTCGTGGTTTACATTATGGTACGTTCTTGCCAATCCCTTGATTAAACCCTTTACTGATGCCTTCTTACTTTACCTCAACCAAAGTTTATTTGATAAGGTAATGTTCCTGATTAACTACAAGATGTAGTTGTAGCAGTAGTTGTAGTAGTAGCAGGCAGATGTGCACACGTATCTTTTGCCGGTCAGTCATCTAAAATCAGAAACTTTCCAAACGGAGTCCCACAAGGATCTGTCCTATCGCCCGCACTCTTCAATCTGTACATGCACGATATAACTACACCCAATACGCCCCAAATAAACTTAGCCTCCTATGCAGATGACATAACACTCACATGCACACACCATGACCCAAAAAGAGCAACAGATCTCCTTCAACCCTATCTCAACACACTACATGGCTGGTGCACTAAAAAACAGACTTAATCTAGCCCCAAATCCACCGCAACCCTGCTCACAAGCTGGACAGGAGAACACGAATACATCCCTCAACTCACCATAAACAACACACCCCTAACACATACACACACACCCAAAATCCTAGGAGTAACATATGATACTCATATGACATTCAAACAGCACACCACAAACATTAAAAAGAAACTGACACCCAGACTTAACGCCCTCAGGTCACTTGCTCACACAAAATTTGGACACAACAAAGAAACTACCACCACAGTATATAAACAATACATAAGATCAGTGATGGAATACGCAAGCCCAGCCTGGGCTTCTAACCTAGCTGAAACACATCATAAGACCTTACTACTAGGCGGGTGCCCAACCCCGAAAAGGGTTGAAATAGGGGAGCTATCCCCCCGCCAAAGGCGGCTTTCTAGGGCCTTTCCTAGCTGATGCTGAGAGGATTGGGTTCTAGTCATGTGGTGATGGGCTGGTCTATCAGAGTGAGAACTGAGCGATCTCTGCCATACCCATAGCTTACTCTGACTGTTCCTTTTACTTATATATTTTCTAGATCTCAAGTGACGGCGTCTCTTGCGTGGATTGACCTCCTAATCTACCAAGATTGGAAGCCAAAGCGTCACATCTTTCCTTTGCCCCTCAACTTTCTCTTCATAATTGCTGAGGGGCACAGGGCCCTGGGTGGGCTTTGGTTTCCCGGGCGTTTCCGCACCCTCCTCAGCTCCCCGCCATGGAGTGGCTTCGGTCACCCAGGCTTTATTGTGGTCGGCAGGGAGGGTTCTGTGGGGGCGCTCGGTTATGGCCTTGGCCTTGCTCGGGGCCTTGGGGCTGTTCGGCCAGGCAGCTTGGGGAACAACAACAACAACAACAACTACAGACTATTCAAAACAAAGCCCTGAAGATCATTACAGGCTGCACAGCTACTGCACCCACAGATCACCTACATCAAGAAACCAAAATCCTCAAAGTCAAAGACCATCTGGACATGAGAGGCACTCAATTCCTGGCAGCAGCCTCCACGAACCAAGACCACCCACTAAACTACATGGCAACACACCCACAGACACCAAGAAATATCAAAACAACACCCAGCACACGGTATCACACACAATTATTGTCCTCTCTCCCTCCCTGCCCACCCCGAACCAACTTCCAGAAGCACATCCATACTCATATCTCTCACCGATCCATCCACTCACTCACAGACAACACGCAGCTGCATGCACGACCTCCCGAAATCCATCCTTCCGAATCCTCCCTTCCTCGCGAGGACAGAGTCCACCTGGCCAGGCTGAGATGCGGACACCATCCAGCTCTCCTGAGCTATCAGAAGAGACTGGATGACTCCGTTGTCGACGCCTGCCCGGGATGTAACACAGCACCCCATACCATTAAACACATCATAGAAGACTGCATTTCACACAACCACTTACGCCAACAACACAATCTACACTCAATGAGAGCTCTGTGGGAAAGCCCGATCGTGGCCATGGCCTTCCTCAGGGACTCGGGGCTGTTCGGCCAGGCAGCTTAGGGAACAACAAGAACAACAACAACTACAAGATCAGGTAACTCACCGGATTGTATCATGAACCTGCAAGTCCTCCAATATAAACCTAAATGTAAGAGTTGAACTCACCCTTGAGCATCTTGACAGCAACAATGGTGGTGGCATCTGGTCTTAGTATTCCCTGCACCTCTGCTCTCATCACCTTGCCAAATGCTCCCTCTCCCAGCGACTCTCCCATCATGAGGCGATTACGGGGCAATTCCCAGTCAGCATCCAGGGGCAGCTCGTACTCGGAGATACTGGTAATCTCTGAGCCAAGGTGGGAGCGGGACTGACACCGCTCGATCTTGATGGTGGGCACCAACAGAGGCTCCTGGGAGGCATCAGAGTTTTGTCTCTCCACAATCACCTGCAAACAAAGGAAAGGATTTATAAATTGGCCAAATATATGCATATAAGACATGCTTGGTGCATTAAGAAATACTGTACTTGGTTTTACAGAAAATAGACATTTTACTACTGTACATGCAAGTCTCTTTGATCAACATCCATATTCAGTATTATGAGTACAATTTAATAGGTAGTGGAATCTAAAGAGTTCCAATAAAAGTTTCTCTCGGTCCAAAAAAAAAAAAAATAAATAAAAATAAATAAATTATAAATAAAAATATACAATAAATAAATAAATAAAATAAATAAATAAAATAATCAAAGAAAAAATTATTGTTTAAATATAATATTAATTTTTGCATTTCTGCTTGTGATAATAAGCAATTCTGGTTTATTATCAAAACAGTAATTTACAAACCTTCTTGATCCAGTGCTGAGTGATGGCCTCCTTGGCGCGCTCCAGTTCTATGGAACGTCGCTTCTCTTTCTTCCACTTCTTCCAGGCGAAGGACGCTAGGATGCCCGCCAGCACCATTACCGAGAGCAACACCACACCAAGCACCAGGATTACGTGGGATTCAGCATCTGCCAAAATTGGTTCAGCTGTTGACGTAAAATTAAGCAATGGAGATTAGTGTGCATTGAATCCCATAAATAACACATAAGAAAACAGTCGTTAGTAGCCAATTTTCAACTCCCTAAAAAGGTTAAGAAAAACCTAGGAATCTATAAAGGACAAGGAAGGTTCAATAATCAATGAATGAAAGAAAAGTGGAAATACAAAAAGATCCCAACACAGTGTATAGTTTCCCTTGAGTGGCCAAATCTTTGTTGTATTAAAAGATGAAGATTAATGCCCTTGACTTATACTTATTAGGCTGCTATTGGCCAAGTTCTCTCTAGTTTATATACAGTATGTGTACCATGCTAATGTGGTATGTCTAAGAATATGGTTAGAAGGTCCTTCCAGTTACAAGCTAATACTGTAATATAAATTGAGTTGAGCTCTGATGTAATCTACTGTATCTATTGCCAGACGCCATGATCCATGAAGGAGTGGTCGAGAATGAATCGCCCTAAACACCTTTGTCCCCTGTCGGCCGACTCCCCTCCTCCCAGCCAACACTGCTTTCTTTCATATATGTACACTCGACCAAAAAATAATCTTTACACTAACGCTCTACACATTCTGGAAGTGGGTCGAAATCTTATGATAATAACTCACAGACGTATGTTTCACCTGATTCATTCTGTTCACACTAGATTATTTACAGCTCACCAGTGTAAGGATTGTTTTTTGGTCGAGTGTACCTTCCGACTCCATCCTTCCACCTCACTCTCGGTCTGCTTCTACCTCTCTGACCCTTCACCTCACTCTCGTACACTCTCTTAGTCATTCTCTCGCTTCCCATACGTTCCACATGGCCGAACCATTTCAAGGTGCTCCTTTTCACACTTTCCAGCACATCCATATTCACACCACACCACTCTCTTACTTCCTCATTCGTCTGTCTATCACTTCATGTAACGCCACATGCACTTCTCAAGTAACTAATTTCTACCCCTCGTACTCTTGATTTGTGCCTCCCCAACGTCCATGCTTCATTCCTGTACGTCAATGTCGGGATTACCACACTATCATGTAATTACTTCTTTTCTTCCATGCTGACCACCCTATTCCTTGTCACTGCTTTCAGCGTTCCTACAACCCTCTCCCGCACTTCATCCTCCATACTCCCATCTTTACTCATCACACTGCCCAAATATTTAAATGAGCTTACATTCACTATAACCTGACCATTCAACCTCACCTCACCTCACACTCTGTGACTGCACCCCTTTCAAAGACCATAACATTAGTCTCCCCCGAATTTGCCTTTAGGTTCCTTTTCTCACACATGGTTCAAAACATATTACAAGACCCTGTAACTCCCTCTCATTATCACTTATCAGAACTTTATCGTCAGCAAACAGCAGTACAGGCAACTTCCACTTATTTCCTTCCCTTATCAGGGATAATAATAATAATAATAATAATACTTTATTTCAGACTCACACAGTACAGAGGGGACCATACTGGGGTCCATATATACCTTACAGTAACATAAATATATATAAGCTACTGTACATAGGCTACATAAAATAAAAAAAAAAATAATAATACCCAGCTTGCTATCATGTAGTTCACAGCACTGCCTCAACCAAAAACAGTGGTCATCAAACTACTGTGTTACCAAAACCACTGTCCTAATTGTGTACTGTACCATGCCTCACATCATTTAGCTTCCGGTACAGTATGTTGCTACAGTACAGTATAGGAATATCGGTACTGTACTGCACTATGAGGTTCAGTACCGGTATGCTAATTCTGTAGAGTAGCAGACCTGAAATCATTACTTAAGGTTAAATATAGAGCAATTTCCTCCAGTGTACACCAACATCCACTGCTCTTCCTTAAATTTCTTTCATGACTCATCCATATAGATATTGAACAATCATGGGGACATCACACACCCTTGCTTTAACCCAACATTCAGATCAAAAAGCTCGCTGTTAATTTTTCACATGCACTGCCTCCTTTGCACCCCTATACATGCTCTTCCCTGCTTTCAGCAACTTACCAACTACAGTACTCCGTATAATCTCAATAATTTCCACAGACCTTCTCTTTCAACTCTTGTCATAGGTTTTCTCCAAGTTCATAAAGGCAGCATACAACTTATGTCCCTTCTCCAGATATTTCTCAACAAGACATTTCAAGGAGAAAATCTGGTTTACACACCCCCTTCCCTTCCTAAACCCGCTCTGCTCCTCACTTACCCATTTCTCCGTTCTCGGTCTCACTCTCTCGATCACTACCCTACTGTACATCTTCCCTATTATGCTTAGGAGACATATACCCCTGTGATTGCCACACACTCCTGTCTCCTCCTTACCCTTATACAGGGGGACTATTATGCTTGTCTTCCAGTCTTCAGGCACACTTCCCTTCTCCCATGCTAGTCTTCACATTTTCCATACCCATTCAGTCACGATCTGACCACCATACCTCAGTATCTCCCCACACACTCCAACTATTCCTGATGATTTCCTCATCTTCACCCTTTTCAGGGCCTTACACACTTCTGACCTGATCCCCACCTCCCCCTCCAATACTTCTCCTCTTCTCCCTCCCCTTTTCCGGCGTTTCATTCCCTACATTCAACAATTCGTTGAAGTGCTCTCTCTTGCTTCTCTGCTAGCACTCACCCATTCTTATCTTTCACTCCATACCACCCTCCCTAACTTTCTTGACCTTCAAAATAATCACTGGCTGCACAGCTACCACACCAACAGACCACCTACACCAGGAAACCAAAGTCCTCAAAATCAAGGATCACCTTGATACGAGAGGCTCACAATTCCTCACCGCAGCCTTCACAAACCAACACCACCCACTACACTACATGACAGGACATCCACACACATCAAGAAATATCAAAACAACACATAGAACTTGTTATCATAATAATAATAATAATAATAAGCATGTTACTTATTTCTCATAAGCGCCAATTTTTCCGAAGAATTCACTAGCGCTCGGAAAGAGAAAGAAAAAAGAACAAAATCAATGCATCAAAAGAAGGCTTATATACAACACACATTTAACAATCACTAGCAGTGGCAAAACAGCCTAAACTCTATAGCCATCTGTCATGACACCTCTCTCAAGATCATAGCTTCTCTCAAAGAGAAAAGTCTTAAGTTGTCTCTTGAAGCATTCAACAGCATTCTCAGTTGTCTCATGGACAGCGGCAACCTGTTATACAACCTCGGAGCCATGTAGGAAAATGACCTCTCAAAGAAAGAAGACTGCTGGAAAGCCCTTGGTTCATCAAGACGAAAAGGGTCATTGTCATGACGCACAACTACACCATGGTGTGCCGGTGGGCGTCTGAGCAACTCCGCAAGGTACCTAGGCTCACCAAATTTGAGAACCTTAAAAGTCACCAAACACAACTTAAATTCTATTCTTGCTCTTACTGGCAGCCAGTGCAGTTCTATGTGAAGAGATGTAGTAGGAGTTCTAGGTGGAACACCAAAATGAGTCTTGCGGCCCTGTTAAGAACAGACTGAACTTTCTTTAAAATATAATTTGGAAGACCCACCAACAGGGCATTGCAATAATCAACACGAGAGAAGACCAATGAGTGAACCAACGTCAGGAGGCAACGTCTGGTTATAAACGGCTTCACCAAATAGAGATTTCTGATGTGCAAGTAACAACTTTTAACTATCTGGTTTACATGCTCTTTGAAATCTAATCGGGAGTTCACATATACACCCAGATTTCGAACAGAGTTGGCCGGTCGCAGCTGAGATCCACCCACATTGATGGAGAGGGCACCTACTATATCATCAGCTCTTCTATTTCCTCGGATGATGAGAATATCAGTTTTACCATCATTTAGTTTAAGTTTTCTCGCTCTCATCCACTTCTTGATATCAGACATCAACAATTCCATCTTACTCCGTATATCAACTATATTTGTGATTCTCACATAAATCTGGGTGTCATCTGCATAAAAGTGAAAGGTGACATTATGTGCACGAAGCAGAAGAGACAAACTGCTGATATAAATTATAAATAGGATAGGACCTAAAACTGATCCCTGCGGAACACCATACTGCAAGGGTGTCGAGTCCGAGACCATTTGATTTACCATCACACTCTGGGATCTACCTGACAAGTACGACCCAAGAAGCAAGAGAGCGGAGTCACGCACACCACAATCATAAAGATCACTCAATAACAACTCGTGATCCACTGTGTCAAAGGCCGCAGAGAGATCAAGCAAGACCAATAGTGAGGCCACACCATTGCAAATGTTCTCAACTAGATCATTATGTACTCTAATCAATGCTGTTTCAGTTGAATGATGCTGTCGGTAAGCAGACTGAAAAATTGGGATAGTTTCATTCTGCTGAAGTAGTGGTTGTAATTGGTCAAGTATTGCACGCTCTAATATCTTTGATATGAAGGACAGGTTGGAGACAGGATGATAGTTCAACATGTTCTCAACATCAAGTCCAGGTTTCTTTAGAGTAGGTCGGAGTAGTGCATGCTTTTCAGAATGTGGGAAGCTACCTTCAGAGAAGCACTTATTAATTATTTTGGAAATAAACTCAACTGTGTGATCATAGACTCTTGGTAGCTTGGAAACATTTATGGGATCCAACGGGCAAAATGTTTTATTGAGGTTTCTTATGTAGGACGAGATCATGTCCACCTCCACTGAGTGAAAGGATGAGAGGACATTATTAGGAATGTGTCGGGGTTAGAGTACAACTGAAAGTTCTTCACCAACAGAAGCATCATCCAGTTCCTGTCTTATGCGAGTTATCTTGCCAGCAAAAAATGCCACAAAGTTGGCAGCCAAATCGGCATCGGGTACAGAAGGTCTTAAGCTGACTCTTGTTTTTCCAAGTAAACTGTTTACAATTGAAGCCAACCTCCTCTGGTCGTTACGACATCATATACAAATACTGTCATCACTCCCTCCTTGCCCACCCCAAGCCAACCTCCAAAAGCATATCCATACTCAAATCACCCACCGATCCATCCAGTACCTCAAAGACAACATTCAGCTGCATGCACGGCCCCCTGAAGTCCATCCCTCAGAAACACTCCTTTCCCGTGAGGACAGAGTCCCCCTGGCTAGACTGTTATGTGGGCACCATCCAACCCTTCTGAGTAATCCCGGTGGATCATATATACTTTAATTAATTTCATTTGGGGGTGTTTGGTGTTGTGGTGAAATTAATAAAATAAAGATTATCAGAAGAGGCTGGATGACTCCATCCAGGACACCTGTCCGGGTTGTAACACAACACTGCACACTATCAAACACATTATGGAAGACTGCATAACACACAATCACTTATGCCAACAACACAACACACACTCCTTGAGAACTTTGTGGGAAAACCCGGTCTCGGCCATGGCCTTCCTTAAGGAGCTCGGGGCTGTTCGGCCAGGCAGCCTAGGGAACGACTACTACTACTACTTTCTTGACCTCTTTTCAGAATAATTTTGTACACTCCCTTCACTTTACACTTAAATTCCTTCCTAATTCCTCATTGGCACGCACTTGATCGATATATAATTTATTCAATTTACAATAATGAGTGATCACATGTGACCATTTATTTCTATTGTCGTGATCATTGTGTTCAATGTCATGCTTCCTCCAAATACATGCGGCTGAAGGATAGCTATACAGTAGTAGGAACATCCTTCTCGGATACATTATGCAAACATTTTCTTTTAGTAGTGATAAGCATGGTATCATGTAGCCTACATACCAGTATTTATTTTCCTTAGCTTCATACTGATAAATTAAAATGTAAAACTTGCAAACTAAACAAACCAAAACTTGGACAAAGACAATATTAATTCAAAATAACTAATCAAAATCGCTATGTGGAAACAACGCTTACTAAAATATAATTTATGAAATAAAAGAAGATGTTCATGGTGTGGGGTTAAAGAAAAAAGAAATGGAGTCTTAGGCAGCATTATTGATTTCTTTCCACAAAATCCTCACAACCAAGTAAACACAAGATGGGCAGTCTGGCACCAATTTGATATAGTGTAATAATTTAAAATGTAACCCTTGCAAACTAAACAAACCAAAACTGGGATAAAGACAATATAAAGTCAAATTAACTTATCAAAATCGCTATGTGGAAACAACGCTTACTAAAATAAAATTTATGAAATAAAAGAACACAATCCACCACATAGGGTGTACATCACTACATGCGCAAGTTAATTTATTTGCCAAGCAAACTAATCGCATACATAACAAATTACAATGCACTATCGTCATGTTCAAAGAATTAGTCAGCCTGTATTTACCTAATTGTATTTACCTAATTGTAGTTTACAGGAGTTGAGCTAAGCTTGTGTTGTCCCGTCTCTCAGTCTACTTTTTATCCAATTTTTTCTTGAAAATATGGATGTTCCTTGCCCCTACCACCTCCTCCTCCAGCCCATTCCATTTGTTAATACATCTATAGGGGAAGCTAAACTTCCTGATATCGTTCTTGCAGGTAGGTCTTTTTACTTTGTAGCTGTGGCCTCTAGTTATTCCTGTATCCATAATTAATATATCCTCCCTATCCAGCCTCTCCAGCCCCCAGGTGCATTTGTACATCATTATCATGTCTCCCCTCTCTCTCCTCTCTTTTAAACTCGGTAGATTTAATTTGTCTAGCCTCCCTTCATATGGCAGTTCTCTGAGACTTGGAACCAATCTAGTAACTGCTCTCTGGATTCTTTCTAACTTGTGAATATGCTTCTTTAGATGCGGGGACCACACCACTGCTGCATACTCCAATCTTGGTCTAATCATACTCTTCATAATTTTCGCTACCATGGTCTCTTCCAAGTAGTTCAGAGCAACTTTCATATTCCCGGCCATTGCATACATTCCGCTAAAGAGCTTGTTAATATGTTTCTCTGGCGACAAATTATCTTGTATAATCAACCCTAAATCCTTTTCTTTTTCGGCCTTGCTAATTATATTATCTCCCATCCTGTACTCCCAATTTGGTCTATTCACACTTCTTCCCATATTTAACACATGGCATGAACAGAACAAAGCTCTTCTCAAATTAAAATAAGATACTGTAAATATATGTTGACGTTTATGCTACTTACCATCAGTGACATTGAGGTAGGCAGTGGACGATGATGTCCCGAGACTATTGGCAGCGATGCAGGTGTACCAGCCAGCGTCCCGCTCCGTCACATTGTGTAACACCAACACCTGTGGGTCCTCTGTGCTGGTGATGTTACCACCCTCCTGTACCATATACAGTATATACAATGTTAGTTATGGATATTGGTCAACATCGTAAAAATATATATACAGATCTTTCTTATTGGCCATGTGACAATGAAGAACTAAATTACAGTAGGCCAATTCTGTTTCCTCCTTAACCCAGTGAGACCCAGCGTCGCATGTGATGCGTCGGCAGTGTTTGATCACCAACTCCCAGCGACGCATCACGTGCATCCGACATATTAAAATCAGTTACGTGGCTCGTAAGGTAGGAAATGGCGGGAGAATAGGAGGGGGAGGTACCGTAGTGTGTGTGGGAGCCGGGCCGGTAGGTGTGAGCGGGCCAAGACAGCCGCGCGGCTGGTGGTGGTGGGCTTAGTGGGGATACTTTACACCCTTAGTTCACCACCACTTTGAACCTTCATTACTCCGGTTGTATGGGAGCTAGAGGCTTGAGATTTATGTGAGACACTCCTTAGGATGTATGCCGTACAATGCCGTACTCAGTTTTTACCCTAGTGCTCCCGGGCGGGTGGTCATGCGGGGGAGACAAACTTTCGACCGACCGACCCCCCCCCCCCAAATGACCGAGGTGAGTTTTTTTTTTTCATTTCTCACCATTCTCTTCCATTTTAGAAAAAAAAAAAAAGAAGTGAAAATGGCTTGGGACTGGGGTGAACAAAATATTATAACTAGCCGGGGCTCAACGGGTTTAACATGCACAAGGTTAGGTGTTGAGCAATGATACTGGTGACAATGATAGATAAATTACAGTATTTAGAGGCTCCATTTAGGCCAAATATATGACATTAGGAATTGTATTTCTTCAATTTTAAGTAAAAAATGTGTTAGTAAAAAAAAAAAAAAAAAAACAAAAAAAAAAAATAATATATAATATATACTGTATATATATATATATATATATACTGATATATATATATTTGAAAGTGTTTACAAGATAAAGAACATTTAATGTAGCTCTCTGGCTAGCTCAGGAATGTGTCATCCCTCATCAGCATAAAGTAGCACAGGCAACTTCCATTCACTCACTTCCTCAATTAGGGGTTCTCCATTATGCACAGCTCTTCCTTGTATTTATTTCATGACTTTGTTAGTTGCAATAAAAATGTCATGTAACAAATGTTTCCTTGAATAATTCAGTTTCACTATGCATCACAGAAACAACTACTTGTTCTTATACAGTATGAAGTTATTTGTACTACAATAACAATACTGTAAAACAAATATTTAAATACTATAGAAAATAATATAAAACAATTATACACACACACACACTTTAAGTCATTGGCAAACTAAATACTGTACAGGTAAACCAAACAAAGCACCTTTCTTCAGTTCCAAACAAGTATTGGCATGGCTGCAAACAAAGTTACTGCAAAAAACAAAACACATAGTGAATATACACTAGAGATGGAACGAATATCAATTTTCACTATTTGCGAATACGAATACGAATTTTTTGTTGTAAAATTTGCGAATACGAATACGAATAGCGAATATTTTAATCCTTATTTCATCCTTCAAGAACTGGTAATTATTTTTATGTCACCAACAAACGTTAATTAAATTACTATGGAATTAATTACCAGAAGTTAATGACGATGTGAATGTGTAATTTCTTAAATATCATAAATGAACTGTATGAATTAATGATTAATATATTGTAAGAGTTCAGCTAGAGAAAATTTAATAAGTAAAAGCGGCTCGCTTGGTGTAGTGACTAGCGTCTCGGACTTCCACCCAGAAGGCCCGGGTTCGCGCCCACGCTTGGCGCATTAAAGATTTTTCACAAGCACTGAGTCGTTACCATCCCTCATGAGCAAAGGGATGGGGTAGTAGTACAGGACCCCAATGGAAATATGCCTAATTGGCCTTATTGAGCTATCCTTAGCTAGCTTAGCATGCGCTAGCTTTAAGAACTATTATTATTATTATTATTATTATTATAAATCCATTCAACTTTCTATGTTTCCAGTCCTCAGTCCCAGTGTTGCCGCTTTTTTGGTACTAAAGTACCAGATTTGGTACATTTGACTCTCGTAAATTTTATACATTTTCCAATAAAATAGTCCATATCTGGTACTAAATACGAAATCAGTGAGGAAATATGATGGAATATATTTTAGTGACATGCTATTACATTGGATATGTCTGAAATGGCAATATTGCGACGGTTCAAATGTCCAGGTCCAGCACACGTTCGTTTACCGGGCAGTGATTCCACTTTAGAATAATTTGGTAGGCCTACTTTTCACTAGTTTGATCTGGTACTATTAAATACAGTTAAGTAGCAACACTGCTCAGTTCTCCTTCATTCCACTTTAGCGGCCCCAACGCACATCTACACCATTATTTATTAGTTTGTGTTAACTTTAAAATTTAAAAATTTTGTATATATTCTATTGGTTTCGTGAACATATTCGATTAATTGCGAATAGCTATGAATGGAAATGCGAATACGAATATTGAAAAACATAGCGAATATTCGGAAATACGAATACGAAACAAATATTCGGTCCATCTCTAATATACACTATGTCAATGTCTGTGCATATACAACAACAAAACAAAAACACACAATATGCAAGGTAAGCAAACAAACATTACAACATAAAATAATGTCACACATTTATAACTTCAGCAAATTATGATTTTCTTAGAGAAATCCTAGAATAAAAGCAGGTAGGGTGCATCTTCCTAAAAATATACTGTATATACTGTAATTCAGTACATGCAGCACATGGTATACAATATTTCTTCGCTAATTGAGCATGCATCATCCCTCGGAAAGCAATTTGCATCACAAAATGTTAGTGTTGTTAGCGCAAATACCGTAAAGAGTACTGTGGTCATCTTCAAGGCTTCCCACAGTTCTGTACTTGAGGTAGTGACAGTTCATGCTGGTGTTATGCCTAGCCAATAATTGGTGTAGGCTACTCCAAGCAACAACTTGGTACATCCCGGGCAATGTCTCCCTGACCTGGCCTTGTATTGCAGCTTCAAGTACCGCCCCATCTATCACAATTTCACCCCCGTCCTCCGAGTTCGACCAAGAGTACGGGAGATTCCTTTTCCATAGGATGTAAGGGGCAAAGGTGTTCTCAGTCCAGACGTCCACCTCAAAGATGACTGAGCTGCCCCGAGTCACCGTCAGATTTTCCACTTGTTTGGTGAATATGGGGCGCGATGGGATGGACACTATGGCACCAGAAAACATATATGAGCTAACAGTGTGAGAACCTATGATGAAAAGTTGTATGGAAATTAATTGGTAGATGTGAAGAAAAGACCAGAAAGGCAATTTCCACACAATCAAATTCCATGTGTGGTGTTCAAGCATTGTAACAGAGAATGCTTGGAAATGGACTATGTAGACACGAAAGTCTGGCATACCGGTACTATCCCTGTTTGAACAGGGTGCTTCATCATGAAACTGATAAACTAATGAGAAACTTACTTGGATACCACATTTGGAACTAATTGTGTGGACCGTTCCTTATACAATATAGAGTAGCACCCAAAGGTACAATAAGAGTAACATCATGCCTGTAGTTGCTGAAAGCATTTAATCATTCAAAGAAATCCCTTGCCATCAAGTTTGATTACCAATACTGCATTTGGGTTAATGGCCGTAAATATTAATACATCTGTTAATTATTTTTACCATAATAATCATAAATTATACATAATTCCTTTTAATTTGTAAAAATAATAACTGAAGATAAGTGAGAGTGAGAATGGAGAAATGGATAGGCGACGAGCAGGGAGGTTTTAGGAAGGGAAGAGGATGTGTAGATCAGATTTTTACCCTGAATTGTGTTGTGGAGAAATATCTGGAGAAGAAACAAAAGGTGTATGTTGCCTTTATGGACTTGGAGAAGGCCTATGACAGAGTGGATAGAGAAGGTTTGTAGAAAGTACTTAGAATATACGGAGTAGAGGGCAAGTTGCTGAAAGCTGTGAAGAGCATGTATGAGGGTGCAAAGGCGGCAGTACGTGTGGAGAGTGAGCAGAGCGAGTTCTTTGACCTGAATGTTGGTTTGAAACAGGGGTGTGTGATGTCTCCGTGGTTGTTTACTGTATATATGGATGGAGTCATGAAAGAAATACTATCAAGAGCAGTGGATGTTGGTGTATCGCTGAAAAGGGAGGGAATTGAGTGGAAGCTACCTATACTGCTGTTTGCGGATGATACAGTTCTGATGAGTGATAATGAATGGGAGTTGCAGGGTCTGGTAAATGAGTTTGGAACAGTGTGCGAAAAACGGAATTTGAAGGTAAATGCGGAGAAGAGCAAGGTTATGGTCTTCGAAAGGGGTGAAGTCACAGAGTGTGAGGTGAAGCTGAACGGTCAGGATATGGAGATCGTCAACTCTTTTAAGTATCTGGGCAGTGTGTTGAGTAAAGATGGGACTATGGATGGAGAAGTTCGGGAGAGGGTGCAACAGGGGAAGAGGGTTGTAGGAACGCTAAAAGCAGTAACAAGAAATAGGGTGGTCAGTATGGAAGTGAAGAAGTCCTTGCATGAGTGTGGTAATCCCGACACTGACTTACGGAAGCGAAGCATGGACGTTGGTTGAGAGACTCAGACCAAGAGTGAGAGCAGTGGAAATGAATTACTTAAGGAGTGCGTGCGGAGTTACATGGAGGGATAGACAGACTAATGAGGAAGTAAGAAGGAGGTGTGGTGTGGAGGTGGATGTGCTGGAAAGTGTGAAAAGGAGCAACTTGAGATGGTTCGGCCATATGGAACGTATGGAAAGCGAGAGAATGACTAAGAGGGTGTACGAGAGGGAGGTGGAGGGACAGAGAGGGAGAGGTGGAGGGACAGAGAGGGAGAGGTAGACCGAATGAGAGGTGGAAGGATGGAGTGAGGAAGTACATGAACGAAGGCGGTGCTGGTTGGGGGGAGGGGCGTCGACTGACTGGGGACAGAGGTGCATGGGGGCGGTTCGTTCGTGGCCACCCTTTCGGGGATCACAGCGTCAGGCAATAGATAGAAGTAAAAAAAATAATACAGTATTGGCTAAAGCTTGATACGGTAAGGATGGTGTTACCGGGCGTACCATCCGCCTTGTTTACATAAGTTGCATGCTAGCAGTTACTTTCGCGTTTAATTTTCTTTTTTTTTTTTTTTTCTTTTTTTTTTCTTTTTTTACAAATTATCACATAGCCAGCTGTTATTTCCCCCCTGCTGTTACTGTAATATATATGATGGTGACAATAATCAACATATTGTATCCCATGGCCAGCTGTTGGGTAAATTGTTTTGCTACCGGCCGTGGGATACAATAATAGGTTGAGGGGGGCAAGGCCATAACTTATTGTCCTCATATACTGTATATTGCCAGCAGTGGGCAATAAAAAAAAAAAAAAAAAAAAAAAAAAAAATATATATATATATAATAAAATAAAAATAGGAAAAGTGGGGATTGGGCCCGAGTAAATAGATAGATAGAAAATAAAAAATATCGGGCAAATAACAGCTGGCCATGGGATAATTTCGTAAAAAAAAGGCAGTAAAATTAGACGCGAACATAACTGCGAGCATGCAATTTATGTAAACAAGGCGGACGGTACAGCCGCAAACATCATCCTTACCCTTGATACTGTACACAAAACATACAGCTCATAGTTAACCTGTAAGAAAACAGTAATGATAATATAACTCAAAGAAAAATACTGTATAATTAAGAGGTACAGGTATTCAGGAAATATTCCCCTTTATATATTGTGAGAAAATATAATTATTGCATATACCTTTATCCAAAGAGGTAGGAAAGCACTACCAAAGCATCTACAGAATAGAAAGACCCAACACCAATCACCAACTCTTAGAAATATAGATGTCTTCCAATACTATACTCTGAAAACAAGATAAATTATCTGAATACAGTAATGTAATCATATTGAAAGGTCATGTCACATCTATACAATTTTAACTTTATTATTACATTGTCTTTAATATAGATTACAGGTGATGGAATTTACAGGTCAAGGTAACTGCATCGGGGAAAACCATCATCCTAGCCACAGTTATGTAGATTTCAAATTATACTCTTATCCAGAGCAGAGATGCATTATAAAATATACTTATTAAGGAGTACTGTATTACTTTACTACAAGTAGAAAGTTGAACTTGTAAATGCAGAACATGACTTCACAATCTACCACCACCTCCACTACAACCACCACCAATAACAACAATAATCCACAACCCCCACAAAAGCAACCGCCACCACCAATCACCACCCACACAGCAGCACAACATCCTTTCACCAAGACGTTCTGCTGTTTACCTTTATGACCAAAAGCCTGTCTATAATTTTGCCTTCCTGGTCGACACCGTTATAGCGTGATGTGTGTTTGAGCCAGGTGATGTAGGGCACCTGGTCGGATATTACGGAACACTCGAGCTTGGTTTTGGAGCCCGGGATGACGGTACTGTTACGAAGTTCCTTGTTTATGATCGGACGGCTCGGTAGGCGCTCTAAAGGGAGAGGGTCAATTAGGTTAGGGTATGAGGTAGAATGGGTAAGAAAGAAAGGGGGAATTGAGGAGAAAGAGGAAAGGTATGGAATTAAATTTAGGAAGGGGGAAGACGAGAAATTAAAAGACAAGGGCAGGTATGGGGTAGAATAGGGACGCCCACAGCCAGCGGTTGTTGCCATTTGATGGTAATTTTCAATTGTATGTGTCAGAATTGGCAAACATCCGAAACATAGAAGCCTGTTGCTGTATGTGCAAATTACTTGAATTGTAATAGTTTTCTACCAAAATCAATGTTAAAACAAGTACTGTACCTGTACATGAAAAGGTTCAGTATGATACTAATTGGGTTGAAAGAGATATGTATGTATATACTCAGGCACATACCCCATAGCTGGGGGTGGCCAACTCGAGACAGAGCTCGAACAGAGACAACAGAACACAACAAAAATACAATATAAAAATAATTGCATACACATCTAGGTCACCCAGGAGAAGACCCAGAGTTGTAGGCCCATTTGGAGTCTCCAGCAAAGACTCCCAGGTCCCAGACCTCCCAGAGAGGTTCCGGTCTCAGCAGGCAGACACGCAGCAAAGCCTACCACCACAATGCCCACCCACCATACTTCCAGGTATGACCCTTCACAAAATAGACTGGCTCCCCGGGCCAGGTGCCTGACGGACTATTATCTAGTCCAACTGGCGCTCGACCCCCTCTCCCTATGACCCCGTTATTACTCATCTATTCACAAGCATTCTCTTTCTAATTTTCATAAATGATCGTCTCAACTGTACCTTAAGTCCCATCCATTCATACACAGACGACCTTCCTTACACTACTCAATTAGTTTTCCAGAACGCCCCAGCCAGCAATCCCTCAAAAACAAACGTAATGAAGCCATAGAACACTTATCCGCTGATCGATCTATCTATCTATTGCCTGACGCCGTGATCCCCGAAGGGGTGGCCATGAACGAACCGCTGATCTAACTACTATTTCCAATTGGGGCAGAGAAAACTTTGTTGCCTTAAATGCTTCCAAAACCAAATTTCTCCATTTTACTACCCGTCCAGATTTCCCAGACGACTTTCCCTTATACTTCAACAATACAAAAATCAATCCTTCATCTTCTCTCAATATTCTTGGTGTCTCTTTTTCGTCTGCTGTCACTTGGAAGGACCATATTACCAGTCTTGCTAAGGCAGCCTCCCAGAAGCTGGGTGTGCTCAACCGCCTCAAGGGGTTCTTTACCCCTGCACAGCTTATTGCTCCGTACAGGGGCACGGTGCGTCCTTGTATTGAGTATTGTTTACATGTGTGGGGAGGTTCCTCTCACACCGCACTCCTAGACAAAGTAGAAAGGAAGGCCTTTCGTATCATTAACTCCCGTCCACTCACCAACTCTCTGCAATCTCTCTCTCTCCGCCGCAATTCTATCGCTACTATAATAATCAGTGTTCCTCAGAGCTCTCCCAGTGTATACCACCTCCTCTACGTAGGGCACGTGGTACCCATCTTGCAACACAATCCCACCCCTACTCTCTGCAACTTTCCAACCCAAGAGTGAAATGTTACTCTCAGACTTTCTTCTATTCAACAGCTGAGCTCTGGAACTCTCTCCCAGAATCAGTCTTTCCCTCTTCCTATGACTTAAATTGCTTCAAACTCCGTGTGTCCAGGCATTTTGGCTCGAATGTCCATTGATTTTCGCCGTCACTCTTTCAACTCTGGAGGAGGGACTCGCTACAGGCAATTCTGCCTTTTGCTTCCCTCACTCACATAAAAAAAACAAAAAAACATTCTCCATTCATTCCTAATCATTACCACTTTTTTTGCCTGTTCTTCAGTCATCTCTCTACCTTCCAACGCTTGTATTACACCATCTCTCCATCTCATCTGAGGTCTTCCTGTCCCTCTATTTCCCCTTGTTTCTGACTCATATATTCTCTTCCTAAGCCTTTCATCTCCCATTCGTTCCACTTGTTAATACCAGCCTATCACCTTTCTGTCCATTCTGGCCAATAAGGGTTAATGTTTTCCCACTTTCCTACGTACCTCTTCATTCCTCAATCTATCTCTATGCGTTACTCCACACATACTCCTCAAGCAACTCATCTCCATCTCATCCAACTTTCTTGTCTTTTGTGCCTTCAAAGCCCATGTCTCATCCCCATACATCACTGTTGGTACAACTATCCCTTGATACATTGCACTTCATTCCGAGATTTCTCACTTTCCACATACTTCCCATTGCTTCAAAAACTTTCCTTCCTTCACATACTCTCTGTCTTACCTCCATTTCCACACCTGCATCCCTGCTTATCACTCCTCCTAGATATTTAAAACACTCCACTTGTTCCAGCATATCCCCATCCAATCATACATTTAGATTTACCCTCCGGGCATCTTTATAACACACCATCACTTACCTTTTATTGATATTCACCCTCAGCTTCCTCCTCCCACATACCACACTAAACATTTTTACTACTCGCTTCAGCTTCTCAGAATCCGCCAACAACGCTGTGTCATTAATTAATGATAAAATACCGTAGGTATGAATATTCATACAATAACCAGTCCTCCAGACACTAACCTATAACCTCGAGATTGAATGTGTGATTGATGGCACCCCATTGGTTGGCCACGATACAGGTGTAGTTTCCGGTGTCCATGGGCACCAGGTTCTCCATCTTGAGTGTGGGGCCCTTCATACGCACATGGCCAAGTTGTCGCTCAGGCCGTGCTCCATCCTGGGGAGAGAGGGGTGGCGGTCATAAGAAGATGAAGAGAGGGACTAGAGGGTAAACTGAGAGGTATGATCATTATAACTTAGTATAGTTGTAATCAACCACGTAATAGTGATGAAGGGTTCCCAGGCATTATACTTTATCAAAGGAGTGAACATCAGTACTAAATCTTGTACAGAAAAACTATGTTTCAGCCCCAGATATTCCAGAAACCTCTGACTTTCAGATAAAAGTATCTGTTCCAGATTTTTACCCCTCTCCACCATGGTAAAAGTCTGAAAGGCTAAGATGGTTCACAGTTCAGGACAAAGAATCTCCCCAATTAGTCCAAAAGAGGGATTTGACTGTACCTATTTGTCTATGTACATAGCCTACATACAAACATTAAGTTAAAGACCGAGTGCTCCACACGAAGTGCGGTTCTGGTCTCATGTCCCAATGGCGGCGTTCAAGTCAGCCCTGTTCAGAGGCCAAGTTTTTTAAGCATATGTCAATGCGCTTGTAACGCTGCATGCATAAAGCTTTCCCTTCAAGAGGAGAGAGAGTTTTCTCATGGTGAGTAATAATACTAAAAATAACAATATGCTGGTATTTTATTTGCCATAAACGCCAATTCTCCAAGTGGATTTAGGAGCGCTCACATTTTCCTTTTTTCCCCCTTTTTTCTTTCATCTAAAAAAAATAAAAGTATATAATCCTCAGTAACTCTATGCTCTACAGTATCATAAGCCTTTAGAAATATGAGTGACTTCAGCTTCTTTTTGAAAGTGTCAACGCAATTCAACTGCTTAAGTGTCACTGGAAGTCGATTGAATAGACGTGGGGCAACATAAGAAAAGGATCTAGCAGCAAAAGCATGCTCCCAAATGGCTCTGGGCTCATAAAGGCGATATGGGTCGTCACTGGTACATAAATCCATGATAAACTTGTTATGTGGTGGAAATAAAAGATGTAACAAATACTTGGGCTCACCAAATTTTAGGGCTTTAAATGTTCATTAAGCAAATTTTAAACTCTATTCTGGCCTTGATGGGAAGCCAGTGTAGATCTATCAGATAATAAGTGGTGGGAGTTCGAGGTGGAAGTGAAAATATGAGTCTAGCAGATCTATTGAGAACAGACTGAAGTTTCCTTAAAGTAGCATTTGGTAAGCCAACAAATAGTGAATTGCAGTAATCAATTCTTGATACAACAAATGAACGAATGAAGGTCAAAAGAGATTCTTACTTAAGAACTTTCTTATGGCATAAAGATTACGAATGTATAGATAACAACTTTTCAGAATATTATTTATATGACTTTTAAAGTTCAGATTTTTGTCAAATACAACACCTAAGTTTTTCACCGATTCCAAAGGTTGGAGCTGTGCTCCACCAAGTTTTAGAGATCCAAAATCTTCAAGGCCACTATTCCTTTAATTACCATTTATGACTATTACCGGTATGTCAGTCTTGTTGTCATTAAATTTAAGCTTCTTTCTGGTCATCCAATATTTAAGTCAGACAAGAGCGATGAAAATATGTTCTTTATCTCATCAATATTATTTATTTCAATATACAAATGTGAATCATCTGCATAAAAATGATACTTAACATTATGTGCATCCAGTAGGAGTGAAAGACTGAAGGTATAAATGATGAACACAGGGCCAAGAACTGTTCCCTGAGGCAACACAAAGTTTAGCAATGATGGTTCTGACGTAGAACTGCCAATGGTAACACTTTGACTGCGATCGGTAATATATGACTGAAGAAGCAGGAGTGCATCTCCTTGGATAATGAAACTAGAAAGGTCACTCAGGAGCAACTGATGGTCAACAGTATCAAATGCTGTAGAGAGATCTAACAGGACTAAAAGTGAACACCATCCAGAACATGTGATAGAGACCAAATCATTGTAAATCTTGTTCAGACCCATATCCATTGAGTGAAACTTCCTAAATTAAAATGTAAAACTTGCAAACTAAACAAACAAAAAGCAGACTGACACTGGGGAACAACACTGTTTTGTTCCAGAAAAGCTAGCAACTGGTCCAGTATTGCACGCTCCACTATCTTATATGGAAATGACAAGTTGGACACAGGACGATAATTTGCCAAGTTATCAATCAAGGCCTGCTTTCTTCAATAAAGGCAAAATGAGGGCCTGTTTCTCTGAAATTGGAAAATAATTTTCCCCAGATACGATTGACTATTGCAGCGATGAAAGTTGATGCTGTCTCGCAAGCTGTACTTATCTTGGATACATTTATTGGGTCTAATGAACACAATGTTTTATTGAGTTCTCTCATATGTTAAGGCATTTAGGGGAGGTGTGGCAGAGTGGTCTTGCCACTGGACTGGTAATCCAATGGACCCGGGTTCAAATCCCAATATGTCAATGGGAAGATATTATTGGGATAGAATTTATGCTGTACCTAGTATCAGTGCATTACCACAGCACACTGAAATGCCAAAAAAATACCCTCATTGTTCCCTGATTATAATAGCATTGTATAAATATTCCCATATTCAAAAATATGCTACAGGGGGGCAATGCCTAGTGAGTTAATTGCTCAATAGGTGGCGTTCTGAGAGTGAGGGTCCGAGTGTGGGGGGTGAGACTGTGAAGCACAGAGGCGAGGCGGCTTCAGAGATGGAGTTGCTTCGAGCTGTGAAGCTCGCATGTCTCACTTCCTAGACTGGAGCAAGACCTCACGGGCCTCACCGTGTTCAGCGGTAGAGTGTAAAGGCTATCAGCCTATGCCTGAGAGGGAGTAGTTGGAATATAGAAAAAACATTTTTTTTTATTAATCAATGGATGATAATACCTGAAGGTAGAGACAATGGTCAACTGCTGTGAAGGGACCACAGAGTACTCCCCAAAAGCAGCGGTATTGTCTAATTCATTTCTGATACGAGCAATTTTGTCTGCAATATAGGTTGAGAAATTTGATGAAAGATCAGCAGCTAAGACAGATGATGGGAGAACCCGTGAGGAACGTTAACCAGTTAAGTAGTGGCAACAGTTCTCTGAACTTTCCCAAGCCGCATCTTATTCTGGCGATAGTGGCAGCCTCAGCCCTACCACCAGCAGAGATGGTATCTCCCAAGTAGTAAAACTTGTCCACTATCTCCAGTGTTTTTTGCTAAAGTTAACACTCTCGAGCCGGTCATTGAACACAAGCTAATTTTAGTATACTATGCATATTAATTTCTCATTTTCGGACTTCTTCCTCAGTAGAGGTCCCTTTATTCTAATGCAGTGCTTTTTCCCTTGGTGTACCCAGCAGTGGCACATATTTATCTCCAATATAGCCTATACACAAACACTGCCCGCCAACCCCCCCCCCCCCCCCCTCTCTCTCTCTCTCTCTCTCTCTCTTACACAAACACACACACTGTCTCACACACACACTTTACATTCTCTCTTTCTCTTTTGAAACACTCAGAACTCACCTTAAACCATGTAGTGGTAACATTAGGCCCCCTGGCATTACATTTGAGCTCTGCCACGTTGCCGGCTGGTTTAATCATGATGGGGTGGAGCTGGCGGGTGAACTCTGGTGGCCGCCCCTCCTCTCCCTCCGCCGCATCCAGCACCTTGTTGTCCACAACCAATGCCTGCAGGAGGGAAATTAATCACAAGGTGAAATCACAGTCAACCAATAGAGGGTACCTGTAATTATTGCCAATGGCTATGAAGTACCTGTAGCCTTCCATGCGGTTATAAAATACTCAGAAGTGAGTGAAATACAAATGATACCCAGCATATTATTAATTTATCATTCACTAAACGAAAACAAATGTAGAGTAGTAATGACTGACATTCATATATAAACATTCAATTCTCCCTACTAGGAATTCACCGGAGACCTCTGGTGGACGCTTCCGAAGTAGCACCAGAGCTACGTCTGTCGACATAAACAATACTCAACACCTAGGCTATGCAAAGTTTATCACGATTTCTTACGATTCTGCATGTTGTTAATACAGTATATATAGTGGCTCGCTTGGTGTAGTGACTAGCGTCTCGGACTTCCACCCAGAAGGCCCGGGTTCGCGCCCACGCTCGGCGCATTAAAGATTTTTCACAAGCACTGAGTCGTTACCATCCCTCATGAGCAAAGGGATGGGGTAGTAGTACAGGACCCCAATGGAAATACGCCTAATCGGCCTTATTGAGCTATCCTTAGCTAGCTTAGCATGCGCTAGCTTTAAGAACTATTATTATTATTATTATTATATACTAGATGGCTACACTAAGTGTTTATATAGTATGTTAGTTGTGGGGGTAATGTGTCAACTATAGAAAGTATGACATATAGCTTATAATTAAGAATGATTGATGGAGAGGGAGGGTGAAGAACTGCGGGATATCGCCATTTAAAGGGCCCAGGTCGCTTACAGTACAAAAAAACTTGTCTGGCGTGGCAACTCCAAGAATTTCTGGTAGGGAGAATTGTTGTTGTTGTTGTTGTTGTTCCCCAAGCTGCCTGGCCGAACAGCCCCAAGGCCCCGAGCAATTCCAAGGCCATAACCGAGCGCCCCCACAGAACCCTCCCTGCCGACCACAATAAAGCCTGGGTGACCGAAGCCACTCCATGGCGGGGAGCTGAGGAGGGTGCGGAAACGCCCGGGAAACCAAAGCCCCACCCAGGGCCCTGTGCCCCTCAGCAATTATGAAGAGAAAGTTGAGGGGCAAGGGAAAAATGTGACGCTTTGGCTTCCAATCTTGGTAGATTGGGAGGTCAATCCACGGAAAAGACTTGAGATCTTGAGATCTAGAAAATATATAAGTTAAAGGAACAGCCTATGGGTATGGCAGAGATCGCTCAGTTCTCACTCTGATAGACCAGCCCATCACCACTTGGGAGAATTGTTATCCCTTTTAGCAATAATTAAGTCATTTTTAATTTCGGCTCTCATTAGTTATTATTTACACAATACAATACTTGTCCATAGTTAAGCAAACACCAATGATTACTAAGAGAACAATGTACAAGTGATAGATGATACCAATGATCCACCTGAGGGAGATAGGTGTAAGGTGTGGGATGATAAAAGAGAGTTTCGTTTTGTTTCTGCACTAGCTTAAAGTTGGTGAAAGAGAAATGCAAGTAAAAGAGGAAAGTTTGTAGGAAGATGGTCAAAAGGAAAGGATGGTTTGTCTTCATAAACAGTGTATCAACAACCCACCTGAGGGTGTGAAAGTGTAAGGCAAGGGATTACAGAGAGGATATTGATTGTAGATGTATAGAGTACCAATAACCAACCTGAGGGAGTGTAGGTGTAAGGCGACGGATAACAGAGAGGGTGTAGTTGACCCATCCGAGCTTCCCTCCACCCCGCCACTTGCAGCAGTAGTCCCCAGCATCACTCTCACGGGCATCCTTCACTCGCACCCGTGGCCACACTCTGTAGGGGAGGTAGGAAATGGGTCAGGAACACTCAATCTAGTTATAATAATTATTATTATAATAATAATAATAATAATAATAATAACAATTATAATAATTACGCAGTGAAAGTATCGTAACAAAAGGTCTAGAGGCCAATGAGGTCTAGAGGTTCTGCCATCTGCATAGATGTATATGGTATTGGGAATAATTTGACTTAAAACGCACCTCTGTGGCCTACCGTTACTAGTTACGTGGGGGTTTCCCAAAGGGAAACAAGGCGTCAGAGATGATGATGATGAATGAATGAATAAAAATAATTGTGGTAACAAACACCCGGACCAATCAGCAGCGAGGATTTGAGACAATCAGGGAGGGAAAATTTGCTGGAGTTGGGGGCAGTGTTGCACGACGAATGGATATACAGTAGATCCAACAGCCAATCAACGCTCTGCAATTTTGCACATGGAAAAAAAAAAAAAAAATCGACTCAAGCTGATATACACACCGCCTACGTGCGAACAGCTTCCAACTTAACATATCCCAGTGAAAATTATTGTATTGCCTACCCACAAGACCCCTACCACCATTAACATCAAGAAAATGGGGAAAGACACTTGCCGGGATATTATTTTGGTGAAGGAAAAGCCAAGATAAGAAAGATGAAAGGGACCATGCAAAAATGAGAGTATCTGGGCGGTCGGCTCAGTCAATCAGCGCTCATTAACGCAACACCCATGTATATAAAGGCCGGGAGTGGGAGGAGAGCCTCAGTACGACACATGGCATTCACCGGGTCGCAGCCTACCCAAAGGCATCAAAAACTTGCTCCCCTGCCCCCATCCCTCTGTACAGACTGGATGGCAGTCTGAGAATAAATTGACTAGCAGACAGAGAGCGGCAGTACCAATCCTCTTGGGCAAGTATAGCTGTATCACCATTTGCCCAGATCCACCTACACTACCCCATAGTCTGCGTACACATTGCCCACCTGCACCAAGTATCCCAGAAGCTACATGGGGTGACCGGAATTTGTGACAGAAGAAGAATCAAGTAAATACTGATGGCTTGAGATGATCAGCTGAAGAGAAGAGAGAGGATCAAGAGGCTGCTATTCTCTAGTGTTGCAGGCTTCTAGACCAGAGCAAGACTTTATTTGGTCCCTCTTATACTAAAGAAAGAAGGATGTTATCCATGGCAGAATAAAAATAGATGGTACCTATATTAGGAAAACAAGAGACAAAAAGAATAAGACTATAACTGATGGAATAAAAGATTATGGAGCAGTGGTATTAGTTGTTGTTGTTGTTGTTGTTTTTCCCCAAGCTGCCTGGCCGAACAGCCCCAAGGCCCCGAGCAAGGCAAAGGCCATAACCGAGCGCCCCCACAGAACCCTCCCTGCCGACCACAATAAAGCCTGGGTGACCGAAGCCACTCCATGGCGGGGAGCTGAGGAGGGTGCGGAAACGCCCGGGAAACCAAAGCCCCACCCAGGGCCCTGTGCCCCTCAGCAATTATGAAGAGAAAGTTGAGGGGCAAAGGAAAGATGTGACGCTTTGGCTTCCAATCTTGGTAGATTAGGAGGTCAATCCACGCAAGAGACGCCGTCACTTGAGATCTAGAAAATATATAAGTAAAAGGAACAGTCAGAGTAAGCTATGGGTATGGCAGAGATCGCTCAGTTCTCACTCTGATAGACCAGCCCATCACCACAAGTGGTATTAGTTATTACTTATTAGTAAAGGAATAAGCTATCAGCTAGTTAGAAGTATTAGGTTTTTATAGTTTATGTGATTTGTAGCGAGTTAATGAAATTATTGGCTAGTTCCATTAGACTCAAGACGGCATTAAAGGTATCAGCCTGCTGATTGAGGGAGCGAATTAAATTATTATGAGGTCACGGGAGTCTAGCCACAAGGCCAATAATTTGTATGAAAGGCAGGATAACCTAGGACTTACAGTTAGATCAATTTAGTTACCGAGATAGTCAGGTACAGTAAGGCAAACATTACCGGTGAATTGAATTAATTTTTTTTTTTTTTTTTTAAAGAAATCTAATTATTGTGGAAATATATATTACAAATCGATTAGCATGCTAACGTAATGAGAACACAGAATATTTTTTAATCAGTCACTAAGAAGTAAGTGCTCTAATAAAGTTTCCTTTAACCCAATCATTTCGGCCGACGTACATATATATACAGTACGTCATATATAAATATAGACCTACACCGCGGCCGACTTATATATACGCATTGCTATTACCGGCTGATTTGGTTGCACCAACCCATCCCCCTTGTTGCCAGACGCTTCCAGGAGGTTCTAAGCTTACCACCCACACTCAGATCAGTGTGTTCTGTGCATTGGTTGAGATAGGATGTGTGTACAATAAAGAGGTGTTTTAGAAGCAGAAAATCAACAAACAGGGCCACTTCTCCATGTAATTGTGACGGCTATATACTAGGTACGAATATGAGGTTCATTTCATCTATATTTCAACATCTCATACCGTCTTGTAAACAAACAATCATGATAAAATATCTGTAAATATCATCAGTTATTGCAAGTGGAAGTGAAGGATAAAATTGTGTACTTTCGCTCGTGAGTAAAAGTGGGTGGGTCGGCTGGTCAGCAATATAAGATGAAAAGTATAGATAGATTTTCCTGGGTGGTATGAGGAGGTAGGGCGGGAATGGTAATGGTTATAAGGGGAGTTTAACCCAATCTTTTCATTGGAGCTCCTTCCAATTCGCTCAGGGCTACGAATATGGCATTAGGGCGACATAAATTGAGCGGAATTAGGGGGATAATGACCACCTGAGTGGATTCTTCCCTATAGAAGGCCCGCACCAAAAGAGTTAAGTCCATTATTCGTGTGACCCTAAGTTCAACGCTGACGTAAATCAAATAGTGAATTATGTTCATAGTGGTAAGTTTGTCATAATAATACACAATTCCAAGGGACAAAGTTATGCACTGTGGCCGTAATATTCAAACCCTGTCCATTTCTTTGAATTTATCTCAGAAGTGGGGGTTTACAAATAAGAAGGAGAGAAAGTCCCTGGATAAAAAGAATGATGAAATAAAGTCAAAATCTATGATTAACTGTCGAATTATTCCAACCCTCTTTAACCCGTGGAGCCCCGGCTAGTTTTGTAATGTTTGCGCACCAGAACCCGGCCGGTTTTCAAAAAATGGTTTTATTCCAGAAACAATAGCGAATGGGTTAGGAATGAAGGAAAAACCACGAAAAACCGCTCAAAAAGCTTAAAAAATGGTCCTACAGAGCCCCCGAAAACGGATTTTACAAGAGTAAAAAATTTAAGGCAATTATCCCAAAAAAACAGGTTATTGCGCGCTCGCGCGCACGCACGTGGACTTTGAGAGTTTTCAACCATCGGCACGGTTGCGTGGGATACGTACACAGTTCCCATACAAATCTGAGCCCTCTTGAGTGGCTACACCTGAGGTTACGGTCGGCGCAATTAGGGTCTCTGGGGCTGTGCGTTACATACATCGCCGACGCGTCAGGCGCGTCGCTGGGGCTATACGGGTTAAGTACAACAATAATAATAATAATAATAATAATAATAATAATATGTTGTCAAAACAGTGATACTGTACTTCTATCTATCTATCTATATGCTCAGGCCCAATCCCCATTTTGGGGGTAGCCGACTCAAGACAGAGCAAGAACAGGGAAAACACAAAAACAACATAAAACAAAAAATAAACACAGATAAAAAACACAAACTCTCACACATCCAGGTCACCCAGGAGAAGACCCAGAGACCAGGGTTACCAAGGTCGCTCCAGCACTCCCCCGGCCCCTGACCACCCGGAGAGGTTCCGATCTCGGCAGGCAGACATGCAGCGGAGCCAAAGCCACAAGCCCTCCCACCACACTTCCAGGCACACCCTTCATATTAATCGTCTCCCCGGGCCAGGCGCCTGATGGACTATTATCTAGTCCAACTTGCGCCCGACCCCTTACTCCAAATGACCACGTGTTCACTCAACTATTCACAAGCATTCTCCATTCACTCCTGTCCACCACCACTTCCCCTGCCTGATCTATAGTCATTCCTCTATCATCCAAAGCCTTTCTTACACAGTCTCTCCATCTCAATGGGGGTCTTCCTGCCCTTCTATCTCCCCTTGTACCTGACTCACATATTCTCTTTGGAAGCCTTTCATCTCCCATTCGTTCAACATGACCATACCAGCTCAGCACCCTTCTGTCCACTCTGGCTGACAAATGTTCTTGCTGCCCCACTCTCCTACGTATCTCTTCATTCCTCAATCTGTCTCTACGAGTAACTCCACACATACTCCTCAAGCAGCTCATCTCCATCACATCCAGCCCTCTTTTCTCCTTTTTCTTCAGAGCCCATGTATCAGCCCCATACATCACTGTTGGCACAACAATTCCTTGATACAGTGCACTTTTTACTTTCACTCCGAGATTTCTCGTCTTCCACATACTTCCCATTGCTCCGAAAACCTTCCTTCCTTCACACACACTCTGTTTTACCTCCACTCCTGCTTATCGTTCCTCCTAGATATTTAAAACACTCTACTTGTTCCAATATTTCCCCATCCAGCCTCACATCTAGATTCACCCTATGCTCTCCCCTATTACACACCATTTCTTTACTTTTATTGACGTTCAGCTTCAGTTTCCTCCTTCTACAAACCACACCAAACTCTTTGACTACCCGCTGCAGTTTCTCATCAGAATCCGCCACCAATGCTGTGTCATCAGCGAACAGCAACTGATTCAACTCCCAATCTCTACCATTCTTTCCTACTAAACCCAATCCTCTTCCCATAGTTCTCCTTTTCACCTCCCTCACCACACCATCCATAAACATATACTGTACTTACCGTAAATATATTTAAATATTCCGAGAAAGGTATTGAATATGATACAGGAGTGATACAGGAGAAGGTGGAAGGAAGGAAAAGGAGAGGGATGAAGGGGGAGGAGAGGGATGAAGGGGGAGGGGTGGGAGGAAGGAAAAGGAGTGAAAGGAAGGAGAAGGAGTGAAAGGAAGGAGAAATGAGAAGGAAGTGGGAGAAATGAGAAAGAGGTGGGAGGAAGGAGGAGGGGTGGGAGGAAGGAGAAGGAGGTGGGAGGAAGGAGAAGGAGGTGGGAGGAAGGAGAAGGGAGGAAGGAGAAGGAGGAAGGAGAAGGAGGTGGGAGGAAGGAGAAGGAGGTGGGAGAAAAGAGAAGGAGGTGGGAGAACAGAAGAGGTGGGAGGAAGGAGAAGGAGTGAGAGGAAGGAGGAGGGGTGGGAGGAAGGAGGAGGTGGGAGGAAGGAGGAGGTGGGAGGAAGAAGGAGGTGGGAGGAAGAAGGAGGTGGGAGGAAGTAGAAGGAGTGAGAGGAAGGAGGAGGGGTGGGAGGAAGGAGAAGGAAGAAGGAGGAAGGAGAAGGAAGAAGGAGAAGGAGGTGGGAGGAATGACAAGGAGGTGGGAGGAAGGAGGAGGAGGTGGAAGGAAGGAGGAGGTGGTGGTGGGAGAAGCTCAATTGGTTCCTCATAGTTGAATCTGATGAAACTTGAGATAAATGTAGACATCCAACGAAGTAAATTGAACACCTTGTTACCATTCTTACCTAGAATCCAGAATCTTGATCCTGGAGTCGTGCAAGGTATCCAGTGACTGATCGTTGTAGTACCAGGTAGCCACAAACCCCATAGGTCTGGTAGCCCCCAGCACCTCTGGCTTACACCTCAATCTAACCCGCTCCTCGGTCATCACACTCAGCTTCTTTTTGGCATTTCTGCTCCCGCCACTTTGCTGCTCCGCTTCCTCCGCCTCTTCTTCCACTCTTGTGTAGCCATCTTGGTTCTCTATCCTGACGTCATTTACTCTTCCGCCATCTTGGGTCTCTACTGATATCACCTGCACCTTTTTGCTTCCTCTTGTTCCGCTCTCACTTTCTTCTGTCGCTGCATCATTGAACTCGTACTCGTAATCATCTACTGAAGAAAGAGAAAATACATTAGTTTGTAATACTTTTATCGTAATCCTACTCTTATACAGCCCAGCCCCTGTACATCATGTTGCTCAGGAGTAGTTCTATATAAGTCCTTCAACATACAGGCATTCTAACTTAGGCTGAGGTTGACAGTGATATTGAGAGTGCTCCATTGAAAATATTTGATCATTCCAGGAAGGCAAGGGTATACCAGTATGCAAGTCAACTTGCAAAGTCACTCAGCAATGGTAGGAGCAACTCTGCCAGACTTCCTGTTGGAGTAACTCGACCCCCGATTTGAGCCTGCTACCTACCTAATAGGTATTATTACGATACAACTTATTATAGGGTGTGCAATGCTTCTTCAGAACAACTATCACAACAGGGCTCAAACATATTAAAAATAACAAAGAAAAAGTAGTTTCCCTCTAGATTATTTACTCATAAACTGCGAAGCTATGGTGTAAAAAAAGTTCAAACCCTCCCGCAAAGCGAAGATATTTGGTTCTATTCTCATGAAAACCGTCATATCACCATATATATAATTATTACTTATCCATATGCGCCTATTTTGCTTTTATTTTGAACATATGAACATTTAAGAGCAATAAAAGAAATGGGAATAGCATTTGGGGGTTGAAAAGACGTATTATTGCTGCAAGGTCTTATCATGAGGCGAGAGCTGGAGCGGTGTATATGCTCCCTTCCCGAGCTCTCAAGCGACACTGAGGCCTTACACTAGAAGTCTCTCTGTTGCAAGGATCTCTAGCTGCCTCGCCCGTGTTAGAGACCGCGTGATGGAAATTCGCACCGAGAATTACCCGATAAAAGGGGGAATAAGAGGAAAAATAGCTGATAATTGAGGAGGGAGGAAACGGGGGGGGGGGGGGGGGGGAAGGAGAGGAAGGGAGGTTGGGACATATATGTAGGAGTGGTAGAAAGTAATAGAGGGAAATAATATGATCTTACCTAATCACAAATTACTTTGTTTTGAGTGCCACTGGGGTGTTTTCTAAGTTTATTTAAATGCTCTGGATCTATTGAGGATGGTTGCAGTGTACCAGAAAAACCTCTATTGAGGACGGTCGGGAATTATGGGTTAATGCTTATTATGCTCTCTTCCATCTTCTATGGACAGCACACCTAGCACACCCAGAATATATAGGTAGTACCTATATACTGTATATCTATGTTGGGTTTGCCACTCTGCTAGTGGCACCGAGGAGTTCGCCGCCATTCGTTGTGGTTTAAAAATTGGTGCAGCAGACTGTTTGATGGGGCGGAGTGATTCACTGCGTAGATGAGATCATCTGGCACTTTTTGCAGTTTGACATCGAGGGCTTTCTTGAAGTTGTCTAACGAGACGCCCCTTATGACTCTTACTCGTATAAGTTTGTTGAAGAGACGCAGTCCTTTTATGTGATAACCAACCCTCTTGCAGCAAGCCCGTAGCACCCCATTTTCATCCTGGGAATATCGCATTCCCAGCTTCTCCTATCACTGAACTTCATGACTATCGGGGTGCGGAGATTTGGAACTAGACCTTCTGCGATTTTCCACAGGTACATTATTAAGTAAAGTTCCCTTCTACGCTCCAATGACTACAGGTTCAGTAATCTTAATAGCTCAATAGTGTAACTGTTTTACTGAGTTTATATGTGAGGCAAAGTTCCTTTGTACACTCTCTAAGTCATATATTTCACCTGCTTTGTATGAGGATGTTAATATGTTACAGTATTCTAGCCGCAGTAGCACCAAGAACATTATCATGGGCAATTCACCGCATTTAAAAAGTTAAATGTACATAGAATCCAACCTGTTAGCCACTTCGCAGCTGCAACTTTGACCTGGTTATGTTTTTATAATCCCATATTTTCAGACAATAGCACCCAAAGGTCTTCCACACTGTCTTTACGTTCAATTATGTGGTTGGATTTTGTTATGTAATTTGTATTCTCTTTAACGACATTATCATCTTCATATTGTATTAATTGGAACCTTTCTTCATTAAACTGCATATTGTTTTCCCGGGTCCACTGGAACACATATTCATATCTTCCTGCAGCCAGTCCGTGTCTTCCTGTCTATTTACTATCGTACTTAGTTATGTGTCATCAGCAAAGGAAGACACTGTACTGTGTCTTGTGTTGGCATTTATGTTATTAACGCCTTACGAGCGGGCCCGTCAGTAACTTCTACTACCCGCCAAGCGGGTGGTTTTACCCTAAACGACCTTTTTTCCATGCTCTTTTTGATGCATAAACAATAGCCAGAGCGTAATACAATTATGTATCCCTGAAAGGGCGATAATTGAGCTTTCCAATGACACCAGAACCATCCTTCTACGACCACGCGTTCTCTTGCAACGATCGTGCAAGACGAAGGAAAAATCCTTAAAATACGGTAATTTCCTTACATAATTCCCTGTGTAGCGAGGTAGTGAGTGTGGGTGTGTGTGGAGTAGACGTCAGTAGTCGCGCGGGACCCGTGCCGAGCGGTCATGAGCCGACCTACGCTCCTCCCATCGCTCGTCTCTCTCTCAGAGCCATTATTGCTCAAAAATTGCACACGGACTCAAGTCGGTCCCTGCCACATAGTCCATGGTTCTCTAGCCCGACTTAAGTCCACCCCCGCCAAAGAAGGGTTAATTAGAATGATGAAAAGAAGGGGTGCTAGCACTGTTCCTTGGGGAACTGAGCTTTTGACATCCGAAGGCTAAGATATGACTTGGTTTTCTGCTACTGATTGTTTCTGTTTTACGAGGAAGTTGTAGGCTATATCTACTTTCCGATTTTACCCGTTATCCCTTTTGCTTTAAGTTTGTGGGCTATTGCACCATGATCACGTTTATCAAATGCTTTAGCAAAATCGGTGTAAATGACATCCATGTTTTTCTTTTCTTCTAGGCCTCTAGGGATTCAAGAATGTTGTCATAATATTTCAACATTTGTGAGAGACATGATCTTTCTGCTCTGAAACCATGCTGACCGGTGTTGTGTAGTTCGCTTGTTTCCATATATGTTGGGATTTTGTCTCACTCGCTCAAAAATGTTAATGAAGTGGGAAGTTAGAGCTACTGGGCGGTAATTTTTTGGTAGTGCTTTACTCCCTCCTTTATGAAGCGGGGCAATTTTTTTTTCTATGGGGATGAGGGATACAAAAGGCAAAACTGCCAATGATGAGTGCCTCCCCTAGAGTTGAAAGAGTGACTGCAAAAATCAAGGAACGTTCGAGCAAAAATGTATGGACACAGAGTTTGAAGCAATTTAAGACATAAGATGAGGGAAAGATGGATTCAGAGAGAGAGTTCCAGAGCTCAGCTATTAAGTAGAAGAAAGACTGGGAGTATCGTTTCACACTTGGGTTGGAGAGTTGCACGGAGTAGGGGTGGAATTGTGTTGCAAGATGGGTACTATGTAGCCTACCCTACATAGAGGTGGTATACATTGAGAGAGCTCTGTGGAACACTGATTATTGTAATAGCGATAGAATAGTGAGAGAGAAGCAACATTGCGGCGAAGAGAGAGATTGCAGAGAATCGGTGAGTGGACTGGTGTTAATGAGACGCAAGGCTTTCTTTTCTACTTTGTCTAGAAGTGCTGTGTGAGAGGAACCTCTCCATACGTGTGAACAATACTCAATACATGGACGCACTTGCCCCTGTACAGAGCAAGAAGCTGTGCAGGGGTAAAGAACCCCTTGAGGCGGTTGAGCACAGCCAGCTACTGGAAAGCCATTTTTGCGAGAGTGGTAATATGGTCTTTCCAAGAGAGATCAGAAGAAAAAGAGACACCGAGAATACTGAGAGAAGATGATACGCAGACCTTGTGGGCCTTATACTGGCAATCAGGCCTTGATGTATTATGTAGAGTGATTATTTTGGTTGCGCATGCATACTGTTTCTTTGCCAAAAACGAACTTTATTCTTTGCATATAAAAACAATTATTGATGATAAATAAATGTTGATGTCACATATGGAATGAGCGTGAAAAATGCTTCTAATTAATTTCATAAGAAGATTATTGCTCAGCTTACACCGAAATTATGACTGTGTAAACTTGGAAAAACTATTAAATATTTCGTATATATCTATTTTCAAAGTGAACATTTTACTTGTTCAGGTGTTCAGGAGAGAGAGAGAGAGAGAGAGAGAGAGAGAGGAGAGAGAGAGAATAGAGAGAGAAAGAGAGAATAAAGAGAGTAGAGAGAATAAAGAGAGAGAGAGAGAGAGAGAGAGAGAGAGAGGAGAGAGAGAGAGAGAGGAGAAAGAGAAAGAAGAGAAACAGAGAGAGAGAGAGAGACGTGTTTGATATATATATATATATATATATATATATATATATATATATATATATATATATATATATATATATATATATATAGTAGAGAGAGAGAGAGAGAGAGTGTATATATATATATATATGTGATCAAGATGGCGTCAGGGAAAAGTAGTGACCTTCCATTTGAGTTCTTTCGCGTTCCAGCACGAAGCACTAGAGGAAAAAATGGAGAGAGAGAGAGAGAGAGAGAGAGAGAGACCGAGAGAGAGAGAGAGAGAGAGAGAGAGAGAGAGAGAGAGAGAGAGAGAGAGAGAGAGAGAGAGAGAGAGAGAGAGAGAGAGAGAGAGAGAGAGAGAGAGAGAGAGAGAGAGAGAGAGAGAGAGAGAGAGAGACAGAGAGAGAGAGAGAGAGAGAGAGAGAGAGAGAGAGAGAGAGAGACAGAGAGAGAGATGAATGTTACTTAAGCTAGTAACAATTTGCCATAAGAGTTGTAGTCAAAATCACTAGCTCGCCAGCCACGTTTTAGCTCTTAAGGGGAGGTTTATAGTTTATTCCCTAGATCTCCATCAAGCTTAAAATTACACCCCCTAGACCCGCTTTCAATATTATGTTTTACATTTTTCGGTAGAAAAATGTCCCGGCCGAAGGCCAATTCCACTTAAATTACAGGCTCGCTATCGCTCGCCAGGAAAAAAATCAACACCTAAGTGGCGCGATAGGTCTTAAGATTGACCGAAATGGGGCGAAAGTTCTTAGAATCGTCAAACTAATGGGTTGAACGTCTTCAAATCTCAAAAAACAATGGGGCTAAACATGAGGGAGAAAGGGGGTCTTGAAAATAATCCCTCAAGTGGAAATCTGCCCTTAAGGGGGAAGAGTTGATTTGTTGGTCGATTATATCATATATTTAGTATATTTTCCTTCCCTCCCTAAACCTCCATCAAACTTTATCAACAAACATCCATTAGATCGCCCCTCTAGATTGACTAAGGCCGATTCTTCCAGAAATTTAATTACAGGAGGCTCGCTCTCGCTCGCCAAGCAAAAATCGACACCTAAATGGCACGAAAGGTTGTAATAATTGACAACGAAATGGGGCGAAAGGTCTGAAAATCGCCAAAGTAACGGGCCGAACGTCTGAAAATCTGAAAACTAACGTGGCTTGGCAGGAGGGCGAAGGGGACCAACCAAAACGACCCATCTTCCCTTATATTAACCCCTTGAAGCTCTGACGCGTTTTAACAGTTTATTTTGGCTATCATTAGACGGTTTTATGCAGCTTAGGAAGGATCTGTGGGTATTAAAAGGGTAAAGACTATCTCAATCAACCCTTTGACTTTCATATACCGTTACTAATCTGAATAAAATCGTCTAATAGTAGCCAGAAAACAGAACAGGAACGCGTATTGGAGCTTGAAAGGGTTAATACTTATTGTCCTTGCTTAGTGATCGCGTGTTGGTCATAAGGGGAGGTTTTTAGTATGTTCTCTAGACCTCCATCAAACTTAAAATTACACCCCCTAGACCCACTTTCAAGATAAATTTGTACATTTTTCGGTAGAAAAATGTCCCGGCCGAAGGCCGCTTCCTTCTAAAGATACAGGCTCGCCAGGATACAATCGAAACCTAAATGGCACGAAAGGTCTTAATATTGACAAAGGAATGAGGCGAAAGGTCATAATATTGACAAAGGAATGAGGCGAAAGGTCTCAAAACTAGTATGCTAAACATGAGGGAGAAGGGGGTCCAGACAAATGTGATTACCTGCCCCTTAATGTGATTACCTGCCCCTTAATGTGATTACCTGCCCCTTAATGTGATTACCTGCCCCTTAATGTGATTACCTGCCCCTTAATGTGATTACCTGCCCCTTAATGTGATTACCTGCCCCTTAATGTGATTACCTGCCCCTTAATGTGATTACCTGCCCCTTAATCGCCTTGCTCCTTATAACTTCCTCCAAAGATGAATAAAACCATTAAAACAAATCTATGATACAAGAATTAAGGAGAGGTTTTTAGTTTGTTTCCTACACCTCCAGCAATCTTAAAATTTCACCCCCTTGGCCAGGATAAAATCGACACCTAAATGGCACGAAAGGTCTTAAAATTGACAGAATGGGGCGGAAATTCCTAAAATCACCAAACTAATGGGGAAAACGTCTTATCATCTCAGGAGCAATGGGGCTAGACATGAGGGAGAAAGGGGTCAAGAAAAAAGTCCCGCAAGTGGAAATCTCCCCTTAAAGACGGCATCGTGTTGAAAGTGTTACTAGAGTTGGAAAATAGGAAAAAAACAAAATTTGTTTTAACCCCTTCAGCACCATGACGTCATTTAACCCCTTCAGCACCATGACGTCATTTAACCCCTTCAGCACCATGACATCATTTAACCCCTTCAGCACCATGACGTCATTTAACCCCTTCAGCACCATGACGTCATTTAACCCCTTCAGCACCATGACGTCATTTAACCCCTTCAGCACCATGACGTCATTTAACCCCTTCAGCACCATGACGTCATTTATATACTTAACCCCTTCAGCACCATGACGTCATTTATATACTTAACCCCTTCAGCACCATGACGTCATTTAACCCCTTCAGCACCATGACGTCTTTTAACCCCTTCAGCACCATGACGTCATTTAACCCCTTCAGCACCATGACGTCATTTAACACCTTCAGCACCATGACGTCATTTAACACCTTCAGCACCATGACGTCATTTAACACCTTCAGCACCATGACGTCATTTAACCCCTTCAGCACCATGACGTCATTTAACACCTTCAGCACCATGACGTCATTTAACACCTTCAGCACCATGACGTCATTTAACACCTTCAGCACCATGACGTCATTTAACCCCTTCAGCACCATGACGTTTTTTAACCCCTTCAGCACCATGACGTCTTTTAACCCCTTCAGCACCATGACGTCTTTTAACCCCTTCAGCACCATGACGTCTTTTAACCCCTTCAGCACCATGACGTCATTTAACCCCTTCGGCACCATGACGTTATTTAACCCTTTCGGCACCATGACGTTATTTAACCCTTTCGGCACCATGACGTTATTTAACCCTTTCGGCACCATGACGTTATTTAACCCTTTCGGCACCATGACGTTATTTAACCCTTTCGGCACCATGACGTTATTTAACCCCTTCAGCACCATGACGTTTTTTAACCCCTTCAGCACCATGACGTTTTTTAACCCCTTCAGCACCATGACGTCTTTTAACCCCTTCAGCACCATGACGTCTTTTAACCCCTTCAGCACCATGACGTCTTTTAACCCCTTCAGCACCATGACGTCTTTTAACCCCTTCAGCACCATGACGTCATTTAACCCCTTCAGCACCATGACGTCATTTAACCCCTTCAGCACCATGACGTTATTTAACCCCTTCAGCACCATGACGTCATTTAACCCCTTCAGCACCATGACGTCATTTAACCCCTTCAGCACCATGACGTCATTTAACCCCTTCAGCACCATGACGTCATTTAACACCTTCAGCACCATGACGTCATTTAACACCTTCAGCACCATGACGTCATTTAACACCTTCAGCACCATGACGTCATTTAACACCTTCAGCACCATGACGTCATTTAACACCTTCAGCACCATGACGTCATTTAACCCCTTCAGCACCATGACGTAATTTAACCCCTTCAGCACCATGACGTCATTTAACCCCTTCAGCACCATGACGTCTTTTAACCCCTTCAGCACCATGACGTCTTTTAACCCCTTCAGCACCATGACGTCTTTTAACCCCTTCGGCACCATGACGTCTTTTAACCCCTTCAGCACCATGACGTCTTTTAACCCCTTCAGCACCATGACGTCTTTTAACCCCTTCAGCACCATGACGTCTTTTAACCCCTTCAGCACCATGACGTCTTTTAACCCCTTCAGCACCATGACGTCATTTAACCCCTTCAGCACCATGACGTCATTTAACCCCTTCAGCACCATGACGTCATTTAACCCCTTCAGCACCATGGCTTCATTTAACCCCTTCAGCACCATGACGTCATTTAACCCCTTCAGCACCATGACGTCATTTAACCCCTTCAGCACCATGACGTCATTTAACCCCTTCAGCACCATGACGTCATTTAACCCCTTCAGCACCAGGACGTCATTTAATCCCTTCAGCACCATGACGTCATTTAACCCCTTCAGCACCATGACGTCATTTAACCCCTTCAGCACCATGACGTCATTTAACCCCTTCAGCACCATGACGTCATTTAACCCCTTCAGCACCATGACGTCATTTAACCCCTTCAGCACCGTGACGTCTTATTTTACCTTCGATTCTGGATTAAGAGGGGGGGGGGGGTGACCTGTTTTTGTTCTGTCCTTTTCTACCTTTCTCTGGCTTGTATCCATTTGGCCCCATTCAGCCTACTGTTTTAAGACGTTTATCCCCATACAGGTGTCAATTTTTTACTGGTGAGCGGTAGCGAGCCAGAATATTTTTTATTTTTGTTAGACAGCAGGCTAAATTTGTACATTTTTCGATAGAAAAATGTCTCCGGCGAAGCCGGATTTCTTCATATAATGCTGGCTTGCTATCGCTCGCCAGGAAGAAATCGACACCTAGATGGGGATAAACGTCTTAAAATAGTTGGCTGAATGGGGCCGAATGGATACAAGCCAGAGAAAGAGAGAAAAGGACAGAAATAACAAAAAGAAGGTCACCCCCCCCTTAATGGTGTTAAGAGGGTTCATTGAGAGTGTATTTAGCCCTTGGTGTCCTCGAGGCATACGCTTATCAACTCAAGAAAATCCTCTAATGGTAACCAGAAGATGATGATGATGACAATTATTACGTAATGGTGGTGAAGGGGTTAAGTGGGGGGAGATATCCACTTGAGGGATTTCTTTTCTTTAGGCTACCCCCTTTCTCCCTCATGTTTAGCCCCATTGCTTTTTATAATTTTAAGACGTTCGCCCCATTATTTTGACGATTTAAATAACTTTCGACCCATTTCTGTCAATTTTAAGACGTTTCGTGCCATTTAGGCGTCGATTTTATCCTGGCGAGCGATAGCGAGCCTGTTATTTAAGAGGAACCGGCTTTTAGCCGGGACATTTTTCTACCGAAAAATGTACAAATTTATCTTGAAAGGGGGTCAAGGGGGTGTAATTTCAAGCTTGATGGAAGTCTAGGAAACACACTAAAAACCTCCCCTTAAGGGCGGATTGCCAGTAGCCTAGACTCACAAGGTCTTCGGAGTTTTTTATTGTCTATTTCGGTGTCGCTCATTGTATCTGTATTTATGCATGAATGATTTATATTTGTCTATTTGTCTCCCAATAAATCTATCTACCCCTTTATCTACCCATCAGAATATTTATAGATGGATATGTCTATGTATCGAGAGACAAAAGAGAATGGTGTTTGGAAGAGGAAGCGAGACACTGACTGGTAGAGAATGTGTAGGGCTGGGGGAGGTGGGACGGGGGTAGGGGGTTGGGGTGGGGAAGAACGGGGGGGGCCAAACAGCTGGAAAGTCAGAACCCCAGCAAACCCCACCGATCTGCTAAATATCCACTTTTTCACCTCAAAGGCCCCCGTTCGCCCCCCGACACCGCCCCCCAGTCACCCGGAGCCGTGCTGGGGGAGCCGACAATCACCCTAAGTGTCCCCGAAAGCAACAGGTGTGAAAATAATGAGCGCCAAAGAGATAGAGACAGCCGGGCGCCCCTTCTCTCTCTCTCGCTCCGTCTTTAACATTGCAAATCAGATCGACCCGTCCGACCGTCCAATCGCGAGCCAAGTTCCCCGACCGGCTCCCCTGACTGGCCTGCTGGATTAGAAAGTGTTGGGTGATTGGCTGGCCGGTGGACCAATGGGGTGAGGGGAGGGTGGTGGTGATGGATGGGTGGTGACACATTGACTACTGTGTGTGTGTGGGGGGGGGGGACATTTTTTAGCATTATTATTTTGTATTGGCGGGAGAAGGTATACGGTGTCAACGGGTCTGGAATAGTGATGAAGGAGGTAGACTGGTCAATATACAAACATATTTATTTTGTCACTTTTTGTTTCTATTTATACACTCTGGAAAAGTGGGCTATGATGAGGATTATTTTTGCCTCTCATATATATATAACTGATATTTACAGTAGAATTAATAAAGTAGTATTCCAAATAATGTAATTTACATTAACGTTACGCATCTGACGTACACACTGTTGCAGCCCTAACTTGTGTCACTGAGTTTACTACAAAGGAAACTCAGGCACATCACGGTCACCAGAGGTCGCACGTGACTTCAGTGTTAATTAAGTAAACAATTGTACTGTACCTAGGTTATCAACAAATATCACCTTCATAGTTGCAAGTTAGTTATAAGCACACACACACACACACACACACACAGAGTGGCCGAACGCACTAAGTCACCGTACTCTAGTCGCTTGACTTGGGTAGCGTGGGTTCGATCCCAGCTACCTGCAGGTGATGTTTCTGTCAAAAACTTTCCTGGCTGTGGAGGTTAGGTGTGGATGCACCACCTCTGGGTTCCACCTGGTTCCCTGGTCACATCCTACCCATTCTGGTGGTATGTAGGCGGCCTTGTGGCAGCCAGAGTCAAGTTTGTTGACTACTTAGGATAAGTTAGGTTAAGGAATTGTGTATTGTCAGCCTCATTGGCTGCCGGCTCGAAAAAAACCGATTATAATTATCTCACACTCACACACACACACACACACACACACACACACACACACACACACACACACACCATAAATGTTTCCATACCTAATGTTTTATATTTATTATACAAGTATATAGAAGGTCATGACATATTGTGTCAATAATTGTTTTGTACCGGTATATATTAATTAAAAGACGTATATCAATAATTAGCAGGCACATGTTGTGTAAATTAATCTCGTTGTTGTTGTTGTTGTTGTTCCCCAGACTGCCTGGCCGAACAGCCCCAAGACCCCGAGCAAGGCCAAGGCCATAACCGAGCGCCCCCACGGCACCCTCCCTGCCTACCACAATAAAGCCTGGGTGACCGAAGCCACACCATGGCGGGGAGCTGAGAAGGGTGCGGAAACGCCCGGGAAACCAAAGCCCTACCCAGGGCCCTGTGCCTCTCAGCAATTATGAAGAGAAAGTTGAGGGGCAAAAGAAAAATGTGACGCTTTGGCTTCCAATTGTTAGATTGAGAGGTCAATCCACGGAAGAGACGCCGTCACACGAGATCTAGAAAATATATAAGTAAAAGGATCAGTCAGAGTAAGCTATATGGGTATGGTAGAGATCGCTCAGTTCTCATTCTGATAGACCAGCCCATCACCACATAATTAATCTCGTTGACTTTATTTACGTACAGAACAACGTATGACATCCACGAATCTTATATAAGTGACTGTACAATCGGGGGTATTAAGTGTTGTCATAGATTCCATTGGTTTTCGCTCAACAAGTGTTATTGATATCTTTATAGTTACTGGGAAAAGTGCTTATCCCTCACAATATTAGTCAGTGTCTGAAACTTTGGGAAATATCTGACAACACTTATTAACCTCGACTGTACAACAAACGTCTTCATAAGAATAGACCAGTCCAATCAGTCGCTGGGAAGAACAGACATTTTTACCAGAGAACAGCTATACTATATATTTTGTTCCAGCTGATCGTAAATTGAATCTCTTATTAGCTGATTTCTCGATACTTAATGGAAATATATGAACTACTATGGCTGTGTGTCGTATTAATGCCCAAGTTTTCATAATTAACATCATCTTTCGCTACAAAATCTACCTTATAGCCGAGTAACAAAGATAGACACATAACAATATACCCTCAACTGGAAACAAATAGACTAAAGTACGCATAAACATATGGGCGATGATATGGCCATTTATTCAAACATAATGTACCCATATATTCAAACAAAATGTGGCCAGTTATTAACAACAAATAATGTTAATAGCAAAATATGTATAAAACTAAAACCAACACATTTCAAACGAGGCATATTCTAGTTTGGGCGATCGAAAAGCGAGTCGGAATAATGACAGATTCCTCACAAAACCACGAGAAGAGGCATTTGAAATGGAAAATAAAACAATGGAAATAGTACAGGGTAGGCTACTAACCCCAATAGTACAGGGTAGGCTACTAACCCCAATAGTACAGGGTAGGCTACTAACCCCAATAGTACAGGGTAGGCTACTAACCCCAATAGTACAGGGTAGGCTACTAACCCCAATATTGGTTCTTTAAAAACAATAGAAAAATAGTTGCAAATACAAGTAATAGTTTGAGTGTTTATTATACAAATTGCAGGAGTTTATGTAACAAAATGAACGAACTTAGAGCACTGGTTAGCAAAGAAAATATAGATATAATAGCGCTAACTGAAACATGGATTAATACAGAAACCAGGCATTTTTTAGCAGAGTTTGATATACCGGGATATAGTTTGTTTAAATATGACCGAACAAGTAAGAGGGGTGGCGGTATAGCAGTGTTTGTCAGGAGTTCATTAAAAAGCTGTACTAAATCAGGTATTAGAGTAAATAATGAAAATGAAAGTGTTTGGGTAGAAGTTAACGAAGGTAGTGAGACTTTAGTTATTGGAGTTATGTATAGACTGCCAAATATGAGTAGAAATGACGGAACATCATTATGGGAGGAAATTAAAATAGCATCAAGGCTTAGCAACGTGTGCATTATGGGGGATTTTAATTTCCCTAATATAGATTGGCAGCAACAAATAGGCGACTCTGATTCAAAGGAGTTTATTGAGGTAGTACAAGATAGTTTTTTAACTCAATTCATAGATACGCCAACTAGAGGTGATAATATTCTCGATTTAGTTTTCAGTAACAATGAACATATGATAAATAGTGTAGAAATCGGGGACCACCTAGGAATGAGTGATCACAATTCTGTGTATTTTAATATACAATGGAAAGGTAATACCAGAGAGAATACAACATTAATACCTGACTTCAGAAAAGCCAATTATGGTGGGTTAAGAGAAGCCCTGTTAGCGGACCCTATGGTCAAAAAATTAAGTCGATCCAGGTGTCCAAATGAGTGTATCCTTTCTCAGGCACCTGTCATCTTAAGTCAGGAGGAGACGTCAAACTTGGTAGATACATACGATAATTTTATCAAGTCAGTATTCAATGCGCAAAATAAATATATCCCCAAAAGAAAATTTAGATCAACACAGAACCAACCCAAATGGATGAATAATAGACTATTAGATCTTTTAGGACAAAAGAGAGGAATATATAGAAAAATTAGAAAAAGGCGAAATTCACCTACTTGCTTACTATCAGAATCTATCAAGACAGGTAAAAAAGGATATTAGGAAAGAAAAAAGAAATTATGAAATTAAGGTTGCCAATGACTCAAAAAATAATCCTAAAGCTTTTTACCAACTATATAAATCCAAGGTTAGAGATGTAATTGGTCCCCTTAAAACTTCTATAGGAAAATTGACAGAAAGTGATTTAGAAATGTGCAGTACATTAAATAGTCAATTTCTTTCCGTTTTCACTAATGAAAATTTGGCACAGTTTCCAGAAGTCCGTAAGGTATACAGCGATAGTATAGAAAATAGGTTAAGTACGGTTACTATAAGTAGAAATGATGTGGTTAAGGAAATTGACAGACTGAAACCTCATAAATCGCCTGGTCCTGATGAGGTATATGCTAGAGTATTAAAAGAATGCAGAGATGAGTTAAGTTATCCATTAACATTTCTATTTAACAAGTCATTAGAAACAGGTATAGTTCCAGAAGCTTGGAAGCTTGCAAATGTAGTTCCGATCTTCAAAAAAGGTGATAAATCAATAGCATCCAATTACCGTCCCATTAGTCTCACTTCAATCATAGGAAAACTACTAGAGTCAATTATTGCTAGGAAAATGAGAAACCACTTAGAAACATTTAACTTAATCAATTCTTCTCAGCATGGATTCACTCAGGGACGGTCTTGCCTTACTAATTTGCTTAGTTTTTTCTCAGAGGTATATGAAGCAGTAGATAATGACAAGTCATATGATATATATATTTAGATTTCAGTAAAGCTTTCGACAGAGTCCCTCATGAGAGATTGATGAGAAAGGTTGAGGCACATGGAATAGGTGGGGCGTTGTTAGGATGGATTAGGTCATGGCTAATTGGTAGGAAGCAGAGAGTCAGCATAAATGGTACCAAGTCAGAATGGGGAGCAGTCAAAAGTGGTGTCCCCCAGGGATCGGTATTAGGTCCCCTGTTGTTTCTTATATACATAAATGACCTAGATTTAGGTATAACTAGTAGGATAAGTAAATTCGCAGACGATACTAAAATAGGGAGATCAATTGATTCAGATAGCGATATAGAGTGCCTCCAAAGGGATCTAGATACCTTACATGAATGGTCAGTAAATTGGCAGATGAAGTTTAACATTGACAAATGCAAGGTATTAAAGATAGGGAAGATGCAAACAAATTTTAAATATAAACTAGCTAATTTAGAATTAGAAATTCAGACTGCGAGAAAGATCTAGGTGTTTGTTAGCAATGATTTGAAGCCTAGAAACAGTGTATAAGCGTTCGTAATAAGGCAAACAGGATTCTCGGGTTCATCTCTAGGAGTGTGAGTAACAGAACTGCTGATGTTATCTTAAAACTTTACTTGTCATTAGTGAGACCCCACATGGATTATGCTGTCCAATTTTGGTGTCCTTATTACAGAATGGACATAGATTCATTGGAGAGAGTACAGCGTAGAATGACAAAAATGATCCATAATATTAGAAATCTTTCGTATGAAGAAAGGTTGAAGAAATTAGGTTTACATTCGTTAGAGAGACGCAGAGTTAGAGGGGATATGATAGAGGTGTTCAAGTGGGTTAGTGGGATTAACAAAGGGGACATGGCAAATGTACTAAAGCTCAGTGATAGCGAAAGAACTCGTACCAATGGTTTCAAATTAGATAAATTTCGTTTCAGAAAAGATATAGGCAAGTATTGGTTTGGTAACAGAGTTGTAGATGGGTGGAATGGACTACCAAGTGCTATAGTGGGATCTAAAACTGTAGGGAGCTTTAAGATAAAATTAGATAAGCATATGGACGAGAAGGGTTGGGTGTGAAGGGGGATCAGCCGGGTTGGGCCAATCAGCGCTCTGCAGACCTCCATAATCCTGCGTTAATCTCTAACCGTTTTGGTAAGATGATCCTCAGGGTATTAGAGTGTGAAGCCTATAATTGGGCTTTGTAATTGAATTGGGGTTGTGTGGGACAGGGATCTGCCTTGCTTAGGCCAATCGGCTTTCTGCAGACTCCCATTTTCTTATGTTCTTATGTTCTTATGTTTAAGCTTGGAAAAGTGCAAGGTGATGTATATCGGCCAAGCAAACCCCAAGTCAGTCCATTCGTTATTGGGAATGCCTCTGGACGTGACTGACTTGGAAAACGACTTGGTGTTCTGATTAGCAGTGACGTAAACGATTTGGTGTTCTGATTAGCAGTGACGTAAACGATTTGGTGTTCTGATTAGCAGTGACGTAAACGATTTCGTGTTCTGATTAGCAGTGACATAAACGATTTGGTGTTCTGATTAGCAGTGACGTAAAGTTTTCCAAGCACTGTATTGATGTAGAGAAGAAAGCTCCAGCAATGATTGGACTATGTAAGTACCGGTATATAGAAATAATGAAAGTCCTCAAACTCTACAACTCTCTGATACGGCCTCTCCTGGAGTATGCGGTTCAATTATGGTCTCCAGCACCCAAGAAAGATATACTGTATATAGATAGAGGTAGAGCTACAAAGTATATTCCATCGATCAGAAGAATGAACTATGGGAACCGATTGCACCTGATTGATTTTCGTTAGCAACGTGCAGACTATGAGGTCAGCTCTTGAAGTTTTCAAAATACTTAGAGGGTTTGACAATGTGGATTATAGCAAAATGTTAAACCTCAATATGAATACAACACACAACCCTGGGTGGAAGTTAGCATTTAAAAAGGTTCAGCAGTAGTATTTGTGGATACCTTTTCACATAATTATAAGATCCCTTCTACCGGTAACAAACTTCCTTAAACAGTTGTAAACATTTCTTCAGTGGAGCCAAGTTTTTGAGATATTAACTCACTCACTCTCTCTCTCTCTCTCTCTCTCTCTTTCTTTCTTTCTTTCTCTCTCTCTCGGTCTATGGGTCGGGGGGAAAAAATGTGGGTGGGTTTCCGGCCGTGGTGCCACATCTGGGTGCCAGCTGGAGGTGACTGTGGTGGTAGTGTGGCGTGGTGTGGTGTGGTGTGGTGTGGTGGTGGTAGTGTGGTGTGGTGTAGTGTGGTGTGGTGTAGTGTGGTGTGGTGGTGGTGGTAGCGTGGTGTGGTGGTGGTGGTAGCGTGGTGTGGTGTGGTGGTGGTGGTGGTAGGGTAGTGTGGTGTGTTGTGGTGGTGGTAGCATGGTGTGGTGGTAGTGTGGTGTGGTGTGGTGGTGGTGGTAGTGTGGTGTGGTGTGGTGGTAGCATGGTGTGGTGTGGTGGTAGTGTGGTGTGGTGTGGTGTGGTGGTAGCGTGGTGTGGTGGTGGTGTGGTGTGGTGGTGGTGTGGTGGTAGCGTGGTGTGGTGTGGTGTTAGTGTGGTGTGGTGTGGTAGTAGCGTGGTGTAGTGTGGTGTGGTGGTAGTGTAGTGTGGTATGGTAGTAGCGTGGTGTGGTGTGGTGGTAGCATGGTGTGGTGTGGTGGTAGCATGGTGTGGCGTGGTGTGGTGTGGTGGTAGTGTGGTGTGGTGTGGTGGTAGTGTAGTGTAGTGTGGTGTGGTGTGGTGGTAGCGTGGTGTGGTGTGGTGGTAGTGTGGTGTGGTGGTAGCATGGTGTGGTGTGGCGGTAGCGTGGTGTGGTGTGGTGTGGTGTGGTGGTAGTGTGGTGTGGTGTGGTGGTAGCGTGGTGTGGTGTGGTGGTAGCGTGGTGTGGTGTGGTGTTAGTGTGGTGTGGTGTGGTAGTAGCGTGGTGTAGTGTGGTGTGGTGGTAGTGTGGTGTGGTGGTAGTGTGGTGTGGTATGGTAGTAGCGTGGTGTGGTGTGGTGGTAGCATGGTGTGGTGTGGTGGTAGCATGGTGTGGCGTGGTGTGGTGTGGTGGTGGTAGTGTGGTGTGGTGTGGTGGTAGTGTAGTGTAGTGTGGTGTGGTGTGGTGTGGTGAGGTGTGGTGTGGTGGTAGCGTGGTGTGGTGTGGTGGTAGCATGGTGTGGTGTGGTGGTAGCGTGGTGTGGTGTGGTGGTAGCATGGTGTGGTGTGGCGGTAGCGTGGTGTGGTGTGGTGGTAGTGTGGTGTGGTGTGGTGTGGTGGTAGCGTGGTGTGGTGGTAGCGTGGTGTGGTGTGGTGGTAGCGTGGTGTTGTGTGGTGTGGTGGTAGCATGGTGTGGTGTGTCGTGGTGTGGTGGTGGTAGTGTGGTGTGGTGTGGTGGTAGTGTGTTGTGGTGTGGTGTGGTGGTAGTGTGGTGTGGTGGTAGTGTGGTGTGGTGGTGGTGGTAGTGTGGTGTGGTGGTAGTGTGGTGTGGTGGTAGCGTGGTGTGGTGTGGTGGTGGTAGTGTGGTGTGGTGGTGGTGTGGTGGTAGTGTGGTGTGGTGGTGGTGGTAGCGTGGTGTGGTGTGGTGGTGGTAGTGTGGTGTGGTGGTGGTGTGGTGGTATGGTAGTGTGGTGTGGTGTGGTGGTGGTGGTGTGGTGTGATGGTGGTGTGGTGTGATGGTGGTGTGGTGTGGTGTGGTGGTATGGTAGTGTGGTGTGGTGTGGTGGTGGTAGTGTGGTGTGGTGTGATGGTGTGGTGTGCTGTGGTGGTAGCGTGGTGTGGTGGTGTGGTGTGGTAGTGTGGTGCTGGTATGGTAGTGTGGTGGTGGTGGTAGTGATGTGTGGTGTGGTGGTAGTGTTAGTATGGTAGTGTGGTGTGGTGTGGTGGTATGGTAGTTTGGTGGTGGTGGTGGTGGTGGTATGGTAGTGTGGTGGTGGTGGTAGTGTGGTGTGGTGATAGCGTGGTGTGGTGGTAGCGTGGTGTGGTGTGGTAGTGTGGTGCTGGTGTGCTGGTATGGTAGTGTGGTAGTGTGGTGCTGGTATGGTAGTGTGGTGGTGGTGGTAGTGAGGTGTGGTGTGGTGGTAGTGTTGGTATGGTAGTGTGTGGTGGTAGTGTTGGTATGGTAGTGTGGTGTGGTGTGGTGGTATGGTAGTGTGGTGGTGGTGGTGGTGGTATGGTAGTGTGATGGTGGTGGTAGTGTGGTGTGGTGGTGGTGGTGGTATGGTAGTGTGGTGGTGGTATGGTAGTGTGGTGGTGGTGGTAGTGAGGTGTGGTGGTAGTGTTGGTATGGTAGTGTGGTGTGGTGGTAGTGTGATGGTGGTGGTAGTGTGGTGTGGTGTGGTGTGGTGGTGGTATGGTAGTGTGGTGGTGGTGGTGGAATGGTAGTGTGGTGGTAGTGTTGGTATGGTAGTATGGTGTAGTGGTAGTGTGGTGGTGGTAGTGTGGTGTGGTGGTGGTGGTATGGTAGTGTGGTGGTGGTATGGTAGTGTGGTGGTGGTGGTAGTGAGGTGTGGTGTGGTGGTAGTGTTGTGTGTTGGTGGTGGTAGCGTGTGTGAGTGGTGGTGATGTGGTAGAATGGTGTGGTGGTATGGTGGTAGAATGGTGTGGTGGTATGGTAGTGTGATGGTGGTGGTGGTGTGGTGTGGTGGTATGGTAGTGCGGTGGTGGTGGTGATATGGTAGTGTGGTGGTGGTGGTGGTAGTGAGGTGTGGTGTGGTGGTAGTGTTGTGTGTTGGTGGTGGTAGCGTGTGTGAGTGGTGGTGGTGTGGTAGAATGGTGTGGTGGTATGGTAGTGTGATGGTGGTAGTGGTGTGGTGTGGTGTGGTGTGGTGTGGTGGTATGGTAGTGTGGTGGTGATATGGTAGTGTGGTGGTGGTGGTGGTGGTGGTAGTGAGGTGTGGTGTGGTGGTAGTGTTGTGTGTTGGTGGTGGTAGCGTGTGTGAGTGGTGGATGTGGTGTGGTAGAATGGTGTGGTGGTATGGTAGTGTGATGGTGGTGGTGGTGATGATGGTGATGATGGTGGTGGTGGTGGTGGTGTTGTGTGGTGGTGTTGGTGGTGTGTGAGTGGGGTCAGCGGTGATGTTGACGAGAATAATAATGGTGGTAGTGTGTGTATTTTTGTTTTGTTTTGTTTTGTCCTGTGTGTATGCAAGAGACAAACGGCAGGTTGTCTGTTATGAGTGTCTCCCCCAAATAAAAGCCAAAAGAGCTACAAAGAGCCAAATTCAAGGGACGGGGTCAAAATGCTTTGACATACGTAGTTTAAAACATTCTAAGTCATAGGATGAAGGAGAGATTCATTGGGGGAGAGAGTTCCAGAGTTCACTTGTTTCGTAGAAGAAAGACTGAGAATATTTGCTAATTCTTGGGTTGAAGAGCTGAACATAATAGGAGTAGGACTGTGAGTGCCTCGCACTCACCGCAAGGGAGGGGGTATGCACTGAGAGAGCTCTGAAGAACGCCGATTGTTGTATTAGCGATAGAAGGGTAAAAGAGATGCAACATTGCAGCATTCAGGAATATATTGTAGGGAACTAGTAAGAGGAGGTGAGTTGATGAAGCGAAATGCTTTTGAAAACAGATATTCCAAGAATATTGAGAAAAGATGAAGGGTTGATTTGTGTATTGTTGAAGAGTTGTTGTTGTTGTTGTTGTTGTTGTTGTTGTTGTTCCCCAAGCTGCCTGGCCGAACAGCCCCAAGGCCCCGAGCAGGCCAAGGCCATAACCGTGCGCCCCCACAGAACCCTCACTGCCGACCACAATAAAGCCCGGGTGACCGAAGCCACTCCATGGCGGGGAGCTGAGGAGGGTGCGGAAACGCCCAGGAAACCAAAGCCCCATCCAGGGCCCTATGCCCCTCAGCAATTATGAAGAGAAAGTTGAGGGGCAAAGGAAAAAATGTGACGCTTTGGCCTCCAATCCAGGTAGACTGGGAGGTCAATCCACGGAAAAGACGCCGTCACTTGAGATCTAGAAAATATAAAAGCAAAAGGAACAGTCAGAGCAAGCTATGGGTATGGCAGAGATCGCTCAGTTCTCACTCTGATAGACCAGCCCATCACCAGTTGTAATTGATAATATGGTAGAGTTGGCGGTGGTAGGGAGGATGGTGTTGGTGTTAGGTTTGTTTCTGGCTTGAAGCCTGTAGAATCAACCGTTCAACACGGTGAAGCCAGGTCTTATTCCAGACTGTGAGGTAGACAGTTTGAGTGTTGCAACCGGCTCGTTCATGGTCTTACCTTTGTAGATCCACAATGCCTGGTTGTCTCCTAGTGGCCCGGTGCAAGCTCAGACTTCTCGGAGCTGCATCGTCACTATCCCGCTGTCCCATCTAACAGTCTCCGACCCTCTCTCTCTCTCTCTCAAATGCCACCAATTGAGCTGTTTGCTTACTAGGCACTGCCCCCATAGCATACTTTGATTATGGGAATATTCTTATAATGCTAATTCATTGGAAACAACGAGGGTATCTTTATGGCATGTCGGTAGGCTGTGTAGTGATGTTATTAAGGGGACACTTACTGCTTTTTTTTTTGGCATATAAATTCATTCATTCATAAATTCTTAATTTCCTCGCTAGACATCACTCAAACTTAGAAAAACATCCCCTAGAAACCCCCCCCCCCCCAAGATAAATTTGTACATTTTTCGGTAGAAAAATGTCCTGGCCGAAGGCCGATTCCTCTTCCAATTACAGGCTCGCTATCGCTCGCCAGGAAAAAATCGACACCTAAATGGCACGATAGGTCACGAAATGGGACGAAAGGTCTTAAAATCGCCAAACAAATGGGCCGAACGTCTATAAATCTATAAAATAATGGGACTAAACACGAGGGAGAAAGGGGGACCAGAAAAACGGTCTGTCTCCCTTTAAAGGTGGGGGTGCATGGGTTGAGGTAAACATGGACAAATAATCTCCAACCTGCATATAATTATCTTGTAAAATACAATGTCACTGAAATAATTATTAACAATGGTATAGAGGATTTTGCGGATCGTCTATACCGGGCCTGTGACGTCATAGTGACGTCACAGCAGTATCCTTAACCTAGACTGGATGGTGGACTTACACTCTTGTGACGTCACAGGCCCGGTATAGACGATCCACAAAATCCTTTATACCATTGTTAATAATTATTTCAGTGCCATTGCATTTTGCAAGATAATTGTGTACAGCTTGGCGATTATCATTCCACGTTTATCTCAACCCATGCACCCCTACCTTTAATACAATGGTGATAATGATAGTCGTACTAGTGGTGTTGGTGTTGGTGATGGTGTCAGAATAGTCTTCACTCTACTCCATAGATTTTGCCCTACCCATTTGCTGATCCTCACTCCCAATTTAATAGCATAGTCACGCCCTAGTGCATCATACAGATATGCTCTCCCGCCTGTGGTGCTATAATAGAGATATTATTGGCACGGTAATAGCAGAGGAGGGTGTTCTATTACCCCTTGAGCAATATCACACCTTTTGACACTTTCATTTGGCTATCCTTAGGCGATGAGGGAGAAGGGGGACCAGAAAACCGACTCATCTCCTCATAGCATAAGAGGCAAAGGTAAACTTTTGGCCCATTTACCCACCTACCTCCACACACCCGCCCAATCTGTTATCCTCCCACCCAATCATCCACCAATCAAATCTAACATTTACCCACCCACCCACCAAAGTTTCCATCCACCCATCAAATCTAACATTTACCCACCCACCCACCAATTTTCCATCCACCCATCAAATCTAACATTTATCCACCACCCACCAAATTTTCCATCCACCCAATCTTACATAGCCGTCCGGCTGGCTCAGTTGATAGCGTGCCTGATCCTTGAAGGTCTCGCGTTCAATCCCCGCTCAGATTGAAAAGTTTTTCTGGGATACAGCCGGCGGTTACCATCTCCCCATGAGCAAGGGGGATGGGTAATGGTCTCTGGTAGACTAAAGAAAGCCAAGCGCTTGCGAATCCTCGAAGGAGGAGAGACGGGCGCTATATAAGTAACCAGAAGATTATTATTATTATTACACCAACTCACCAATTTTACATCTACCCACCCACCCCGCCTTACATCTACCCACCCACCCCGCCTTACATCTACCCACCCACCCCGTCTTACATCTACCCACCCACCCTGCGGTCACAAAAAGGTGGTGTAGCAACAACCGGCTCAGTGGGAGTCTCTAAGCCAGTCAATAGTACAGCACTAACACTAAAACCAACCCTACCACATGTCTACTGTTTTTGCTTCCTACCACCTTCCTTTCTCTGTGTCAACCTTTCCTTTCCCTCTGTCAACCCTTCCTATCCCTCTGTCAACCCTTCCTTTCCCTCTGTCAACCCTTCCTTTCTCTCTGTCAACCCTTCCATTCTCTGTGTCAATCCTTCCTTTCCCTCTGTCAACCCTTCCTTTCTCTCTGTCAACCCTTCCTTTCTCTCTGTCAACCCTTCCTTTCTCTCTGTCAACCCTTCCTTTCTCTGTGTCAACCCTTCCTTTATGTGTCAACCCTTCCTTTCTCTGTGTCAACCCTTCCTTTCTCTGTGTCAACCCTTCCTTTCCCTCTGTCAACCCTTCCTTTCTCTCTGTCAACCCTTCCATTCTCTGTGTCAATCCTTCCTTTCTCTCTGTCAACCCTTCCTTTCTCTCTGTCAACCCTTCCTTTCTCTCTGTCAACCCTTCCTTTCTCTCTGTCAACCCTTCCTTTCTCTCTGTCAACCCTTCCTTTCTCTCTGTCAACCCTTCCTTTCTCTGTCAACCCTTCTTTTCTCTCTGTCAACCCTTCCTATCTCTCTGTCAACCCTTCCTTTCCCTCTGTCAGCCCTTCCTTTCTCTCTGTCAGCCCTTCCTTTCTCTCTGTCAACCCTTCCTTTCCCTCTGTCAACCCTTCCTTTCTCTGTGTCAACCCTTCCATTCCCTCTGTCAACCCTTCCTTTCTCTCTGTCAACCCTTCCTTTCCCTCTGTCAACCCTTCCTTTCTCTCTGTCAACCCTTCCTTTCTCTGTGTCAACCCTTCCTTTCTCTGTGTCAACCCTTCCTTTCTCTGTGTCAACCCTTCCTTTCTCTGTGTCAACCCTTCCTATCTCTGTGTCAACCCTTCCTTTCCCTTTGTCAACCCTTCCTTTTGTTATGGCTTCACTCTATTTGTCTGTTGCCTGTCTGGACCCTGCCTGCCTACCTGTCTGGACCCTGCCTGCCTGCCTGACTTTATGCCCGTGTCTATCTGCCTCAGTCCTGAATTATTACAAGTTGATCTGTGTATTTATACCTCTTCATTTATTAACTACATTCACTTTTCTAAAACGACCTATGAAAAGGCTACGTTTTGTTTACTAATGAGAGAGAGAGAGAGAGAGAGAGAGAGAGAGAGAGAGAGAGAGAGAGAGAGAGAGAGAGAGAGAGAGAGAGAGAGAGAGAGAGAGAGATGATAGAGGAGAGAGAGAGAGAGAGAGAGAGAGAGAGAGAGAGAGAGAGAGAGAGAGAGAGAGAGAGAGAGAGAGAGAGAGAGAGAGAGAGAGAGAGAGAGCTAATACAATGTTCGCAATTTTGGTATCGTCTGCGAATTTTGAAAATGTTCACGGAAGATCATCATTGATGTCATTGATTCAAATCAAGAAAAGAACAGATCCGAGAACTGAGTCCTGGGGCACACCACTTGTGACTTTTTTGTTTCTATTCCGAGGCTTTACCATATATTACTTACTACTCCCTGCTTACCCAATTATCAACCCATCGAAGTCCACACCCTTGTATGCCAGGAGCTTTCAAGGGGGGATGGGCCGGTTTTCTGAACCACTTTCTCCCTCATGTTTAGCCCCATTAGTTTTCAGATGTTAAGATGTTTGCCCCATTAGTTAGTCGATTTTAAGACCTTTCACCCCATTTATTCGTCAATATTAAGACCTTTCGTACTATTTAGGTGTCGATTTTTTCCCTGGCGAACGATAGTGAGCCTGTAACGTTGAAAGAACCGGCCTTTGGCCGGGAATTTTTTCTACCAAATAATTTATAAATTAATCTAAAAGGGTGATCTAATGGATGATTTTTTGTTAAATTTGATGGAGGTCTAGGGAGGAAACTAGAAAAAATAATGAATACATGCAAAAATGATGGAGGTCTAGGGAGGAAACTAGAAAAATAATGAATACATGCAAAAATTATGGAGGTCTAGGGAGGAAACTAGAAAAATAATGAATAAATGCAAAAATGATGGAGGTCTAGGGAGGAAACTAGACAAATAATGAATACATGCAAAAATGATGGAGGTCTAGGGAGGAAACTAGAAAAATAATGAATACATGCAAAAAATATGGAGGTCTAGGGAGGAAACTAGAAAAATAATGAATACATGCAAAAATGATGGAGGTCTAGGGAGGAAACTAGAAAAATAATGAATACATGCAAATATCGGCCAAAAAGTGAACCATCCCCCCTTAATCGTATCGTCGAAGGCCGATATATGGATATCAAGTTAGACAATGACAATGCTTTTACTTTCTTCATGTATATTAACCCCTTGCGTACCGGTGCGACGTCTGTTGTACTTTATTACAGCTATATCTATATGATTTTATAACGCGATTTTGAGCCGATTAGAGATACTTTAAAGCCTTTGTTACCATCAGGGGTATTAATCCTCTCACGTTCTTGACGCAATTTTGAGCCTATTAGGGATACTTTAAAGCCTTTGTTACCATCAGGGGTATTTAGAAACCTTTAGTTTAGTTACTTCAACCTCTGCAGTTGTCTTTGAGTTAGCTGTGGGCAGAACACTAATTTTGGAGAGGTAATTATAAGAGTGAGAGAACTATTTCTTATTGCTAATCTGGCAACCTCTGCGTCATATGAGCGTGAAAGGGTTAAGAAGGATCGGTGGTGGCTAAAAGGGCTGATTGAGAAAGTTCGAAGGCTTATCATTGCCACAGATCCTTCCTAAGCTGAATAAAATCGTCTACCAGTTGCCATATATTGAAAAAAGACGTCGCTGGTACAGAAGGGGTTAAAGGCCCTTGTGAAAACAGTCAAGGATATTGGTTTCTTTTATTATATATATTTGTGTTTTGTTTTCTAAATGGTTTACAAGTTTGTCTCTGATGATATTGTTTCGAGCAGTTTACACATGACTTAAAAGGGGAGATTTCCACTCGAGGGATTTTTTTCTGGACCCCTTTCTCCCTCATGTTTAGCTCCATTGCTTTTGATAATATAAAACGTTTGCCCCATTAGTATAGCGATTTTAAGAACTTTCATCCCATATTAAGACCTTTCGTGCCATTCAGGTGTCGATTTTATCCTGGCGAGCAATAGTGAGCCTGTAATTTAAGAGGAACCGGCCTTCGGCCGGGAAATTTTTCTACCGAAAAATTTACAAATTTATCTTGAAAGGGACTCAAGGGGGTGTAATTTTAAGCTTGATGGAGGTCTAGGGAACAAACTAAATACATCCCCTTAAGGGGAGGCAGACCGTTTGTTTGGTCTATTAATTCATTTATTCATATATTATCTTAGTTTCCTCCCTAGACCTTCATCAAGCTTAAAAAAACACCCCCTTCAAGATAAATTTGTACATTTTTCGGTAGAAAATTTCCCGGCCGAAGGCCGGTTCCTCTTAAAGTTGCAGGCTCGCGAGCGAGGAAAAATTTGACACCTAAATGGCACGAAAGGTCTTAAAATTGACAACGAAATGGGGCGAAAGGTGTTAAAATCGCCAAACTAATGGGCCAAACGTCTTATAATATCGAAACTAGTGGGACTAAACATTAGGGAGAAGGGGGTCCAGAAAAACGGTCTGCCTCCCCTTAATTCAAGGTGATTGGACGATAGTTGCAAGGTAGTGGTTTGTTGCCTTATAAGAAATAGGAGTTACATTAGCTCATTTCCATTCATTTGGTACATCGCCACTCTGTATTGTATTGTTAACCCTTTCAAGCTCCAATACGCGTTTCTGTTCTATTTCTGGCTAGTATTAGACGATTTTATTCAGATTAGTAACGGTATATGGAAGTCAAAGGGTTGATTGAGATAGTATTTACCCATTTAATACCCACAGATACTTCTTAAGCTGCATAAAATCGTCTAATGATAGCCAAAATAAACTGCTAAAACGCGTCAGAGCTTGAAAGGGTTAAAAAGTAGTGTTAATGGTTTTGATATCTCGTCCCATATTTTTTCAAAACCCTTGCAGAAAGGATTTGAGCCCTTTCTGGGATATTTAAAAGCCTTTGTGACCATCGGAGGTGACTAGAAACCTTAAGTTTAGTTACTTCAACCTCTGCAGTTATCTTTGAGGGAGCTGTGGGCAGAAAACTAGTCTTGGAGAGGTAATTATGAGATTAAGATCATTCAATTTCTGAACACTATAATAATAATAATAATAATTCTTAAAGCTAGCGCATGCTAAGCCAGCTAAGGATAGCCCAATAAGGCCGATTAGGCGTATTTCCATTGGGGTCCTGTACTACTACCCCATCCCCTTACTCATGAGGGACGGTAATGACTCAGAGCTTGTGAAAAATCTTTAATGCGCCGAGCGTGGGCGCAATCCTGGGCCTTCTGGGTGGAAGTCCAAGACGCTAGTCACTAGACCAGCGAGCCACTAAACGGCAACCCCCGGTGCATGAAAGGGTTAACATTGAAAGGATTGTTAAAAAGTTTGCAAGAATATAATGACTGTTTGGGTCTAGCGCGGGATGGGAAGGAGTGGGCGTGTGGGCGGTGTGGGAAGGGGTGGGCGTGCCAAACACCTGGGAGCGGAACATCCTGTTGACTCGCTCAACAGTAATTTCGTATAAAAGTCACTTCGAGTCACTTCGCCCACCAGTTAATTCCTCCACAATTCATATCGACCACAAATCAGTTTAGGCCTACAGTATGTGATAATATGTTAAAGGGAGATGGGTCGTTTTTCCAGATCCCCTTCTCCCTCATGTTTAGTCCCATTAGTTTGTCGATTTTAAGACCTTTGACCCCATTTCTTTGTTAATATTAAGACCTTTCGTGCTATTTAGGTGTCGATATTTTTCCTGGCGAACGATAATGAGCCTGTAATTTTGGAAGAACCGGCCTTCGGCCGGGATATCGAAAAATGTACAAATTAATCTAGAAGGGGGGTCTAATGGATGTTTTTTTTAAGCTTGATGGAGGTCTAGGGAGAAAACTAAATAAATACATATATGAAGTAATCAACCAAAAACTAAATAAATACATATATGAAGTAATCAACCAAAAACTCTACCCTTCCCCCTCAAGTGGATAACTCTGATATGTCGGAGGTTGTACCGAGAGAACAACAATAGAAGGAAGAGGAAAGAAGAGACCAAGACTGATAGTGTGACCAAGACTGATAGTGTGACCAAGACTGATAGTGTGACCAAGACTGATAGTGTGACCAAGACTGATAGTGTGACCAAGACTGATAGTGTGACCAAGACTGATAGTGTGACCAAGACTGATAGTGTGACCAAGACTGATAGTGTGACCAAGACTGATAGTGTGACCAAGACTGATAGTGTGACCAAGACTGATAGTGTGACCAAGACTGATAGTGTGACCAAGACTGATAGTGTGACCAAGACTGATAGTGTGACCAAGACTGATAGTGTGACCAAGACTGATAGTGTGACCAAGACTGAGAGTGTGACCAAGCCTGATAGTGTGACCAAGACTGATAGTGTGACCAAGACTGATAGTGTGACCAAGACTGATAGTGTGACCAAGACTGATAGTGTGACCAAGACTGATAGTGTGACCAAGACTGATAGTGTGACCAAGACTGATAGTGTGACCAAGACTGATAGTGTGACCAAGACTGATAGTGTGACCAAGACTGATAGTGTGACCAAGACTGATAGTGTGACCAAGACTGATAGTGTGACCAAGACTGATAGTGTGACCAAGACTGATAGTGTGACCAAGCCTGATAGTGTGACCAAGCCTGATAGTGTGACCAAGACTGATAGTGTGACCAAGACTGATAGTGTGACCAAGAGTGATAGTGTGACCAAGCCTGATAGTGTGACCAAGACTGATAGTGTGACCAAGACTGATAGTGTGACCAAGACTGATAGTGTGACCAAGACTGATAGTGTGACCAAGACTGATAGTGTGACCAAGACTGATAGTGTGACCAAGAGTGATAGTGTGACCAAGACTGATAGTGTGACCAAGACTGATAGTGTGACCAAGACTGATAGTGTGACCAAGACTGATAGTGTGACCAAGACTGATAGTGTGACCAAGACTGATAGTGTGACCAAGACTGATAGTGTGACCAAGACTGAGAGTGTGACCAAGACTGATAGTGTGACCAAGACTGATAGTGTGACCAAGACTGATAGTGTGACCAAGACTGATAGTGTGACCAAGACTGATAGTGTGACCAAGAATAGTGTGACCAAGACTGATAGTGTGACCAAGACTGATAGTGTGACCAAGACTGATAGTGTGACCAAGACTGATAGTGTGACCAAGACTGATAGTGTGACCAAGACTGATAGTGTGACCAAGAGTAGATATATTACCATGGTGAGGGTGAGGGTCAATAAGGGTAGGGGGGGCGGTGACCCCTAATGACAGGTCAGCTATCCCAGACCCCAAGAACCCCCTCTGTTGAACCCACCACAGGCCTGACCTCACACCCTCGCCCCCTACCATATGCTGAGAGGGGGGGGGGGGAGGCCTAATGGTAATGGGAGAGGATTTGGAAAGTAGATGGATGGATGGATAGAACAAAATAGATGAAAATTACATTTAAAGAGGACTTATATATGCCAAGCCTTGACTACCGTACGTATATTACCCAGTACAGTACCGGTATTACCCAGTACGGTACCGGTACTGGTAAAAGTGAATGGAATATACTGTATGTTTTATAATTAGGTGCTATTAGCATATCGCTCTCAACTATGGCCTTTAATTATTAATTACATTGGGCAAACACAAACATAATATTGATATCAATCATGAACTTCATGGGGTGATTGTTGATACCAATCCAGCAGTACCGGTACCTAGGGGAGGCCACACAGGCATATGATAGGAGTTGCTGGAACTCCTCTTTATTTTGTCTGGCTTCCCCCAAAGTTTATATTTGTGCCTCACCTAAACGGAGAGTAATCCAGCTAACTCTCACAAACACCTCCTCCTATTCATTTCACTACGATTAACAAGCACACCACACTTCTTTCCAACACACCTAAATTACCTATAACGCACCTTTGATTATGGCCCTCTATCAATCTCATGGGAGGGGGGGGGGGGGGAGCACTTGTTACAGTCAGTTTTGATTTTTGTCTCTTTTATTCACATCAAAAAATAAGTTGAAAAATAAATAAAGATTGTGGATGTTTTAGGATGTGATCCATCAGCTGTTACATACCACCACAACTCGCGGCCTTGTATGCATCCCTCAACCATGCCGCACCTCACTGGCAAGCATGCACACATACACACATTTACGGGTCGGGTTAGTCGAGTGGTCTAAGGCACTGTACGTTGACCGCGAGGTCGAGAGTTCGAGTCCCCCAGAATCCTAAAACAAAAAATCAGCTAGCCCAATGGAGAGGATTGTATCGTGGTTCCTCCCAAGCCAAGCTGCTCAATTATCAGCTAGTGTTAGCCTATACGCAATTTTCACCAGTGCATCTGCGTATGTAGCCTACTATGGTGAGAACTTGGCACCTCACACCGCTAAACGTGGCCTGATAGTTAAGGTAGAATAAGCAGTGTACTGCAAAAAAAGCTTCACGGCTGCAAGTGAACAATAAACCAACACACACACACACACAGACGTAGAGAGGAGAGGAGAGTATAGTGTGTCAGTCAAGAATCACAGGAGGAAAGTGCCAATGAGAAACACAACACGGGATGTACAATTTATCACCGGAAAGAGACAGACAGAAAACAGAGAGAGATTAGGAGAGCTGGGAAATACGAGAATTGAGACTATGGAGACATTTAGGACCAATGGAGGGCGGGGGGGGGGGAGTGCCATTCTATCCGGCACTACCTGGCACCGGGGGGTCAACACCCAGGGGGAGCACATACCCCCCTCTGGGGACACTGCCGGACATGGGGCTAGGGTTTCTGTGTGGGTGTGTATGTGTGGTGTGTATGTGTGGATGTTGATGGATGTGTGTGTATGTGTGTTGGTGGAAGTGTGTGTATGGTGTGTGTTATAATTAAGAGACACTCTATACAGACAGTTCTGCCTTTTGTCTCCCTCACTCACATAGAAACAACAAAATAATTGACAACGGATCAAGTGACATGTGACTGGCCTTTGGAGTGACTATCCGATCATTAGATATAAAACAACTTGTATGGTTGGCAAAATACGGTACGCCATGTCTCAGATCTCATTACGGAGAGAGAGAGAGCGAGAGCGAGAGAGAGAGAGAGAGAGAGAGAGAGAGCGAGAGCGAGAGCGAGAGCGAGAGAGAGAGCGAGAGAGAGAGCGAGAGAGAGAGCGAGAGCGAGAGCGAGAGAGAGAGAGAGAGCGAGAGAGAGAGATTAACTGTCTCTCAACGTGAGGAAGGTTTACTTAGGTCTCCAAGTCAGTACATCCGCTCACGTTGCTCAATCCGCCCATGTAGTAATTTATGCCACATGTTAACCCCTTCAGTACCCCCACGACGCCTGGATCCACATTATTATGGCTATTATTACACAATTATATTGAAATATATATTGAAAAAAAAACATTGGCACAGGCAAAGGAGGCATGTCTTGACAGAGTAACCTTGAGGCGTTTCTGTCTTGGCCATCCTTTACCTGGCATCTCCCAGTGATGATGATGATATTCACTTTAGGAAAACATTTAGGAAATCAGAGTGTAAATTAATGTAACTAGACTTGAGCCCTTTGATGCCTATCGGGCCTTCCACAACAGCATACGGTCGTCAAAGACTATAGTCTATTCACGGCATGTAGGCGAGAAATCATGACCTCCATCTTCTGTAACTCAAAAAGGGCTAGAGCAAATTGGCTGTAAATTTCCACATCTATTCCTGGACTGACTCTTCCCAAATGGTAGAAATATTAGCTCGATTACCGTACTCTAGTCGTTGTTGAGTTACAGAGGTTAGAGGTCATGATAGTTACAGAGGTTAGAGGTCATGATAGTTACAGAGGTAAGAGGTCATGATAGTTACAGAGGTTAGAGGTCATGATAGTTACAGAGGTTAGAGGTCATGATAGTTACAGAGGTTAGAGGTCATGATAGTTACAGAGGTTAGAGGTCATGATAGTTACAGAGGTTCGAGGTCATGATAGTTACAGAGGTTCAAGGTCATGATAGTTACAGAGGTTAGAGGTCATGATAGTTACAGAGGTTAGAGGTCATGATAGTTACAGAGGTTAGAGGTCATGATAGTTACAGAGGTTAGAGGTCATGATAGTTACAGAGGTTAGAGGTCATGATAGTTACAGAGGTTAGAGGTCATGATAGTTACAGAGGTTAGAGGTCATGATAGTTACAGAGGTTAGAGGTCATGATAGTTACAGAGGTTAGAGGTCATGATAGTTACAGAGGTTAGAGGTCATGATAGTTACAGAGGTTAGAGGTCATGATAGTTACAGAGGTTAGAGGTCATGATAGTTACAGAGGTTAGAGGTCATGATTTATCGCCTACTTACAGTGAATAAACTATAGCCACAATAACATAAATAAAAGCGTTATCATATAGTGAGAGGGTTGTGTGTGTGTGTGTGTGTGTGTGTGTGTGTGTGTGTGTGTGTGTGTGTGTGTGTGTGTGTGTGTGTGTGTGTGTGCGCGCGCAGTAGGACTTTATATGGTCACACTAGGTTGGGGCACACATTAAGGGGGGGTCACCTGCTTTTTTCTCTCCTTTTCTCTCTTCCTCTGGGTTGTATCCATTCGGCTCATTCATTCTACTATTTTAAGACGTTTATCCCATCCAGGTGTCGATTTGTTCCTGGCGAGCGATAGCGAGCCAGCATTATATGAAGAAATCTGGCTTCGCCGGAGACATTTTTCCGTAAAAAAATGTACAAATGTAGCCTGCTGTCAGAAACATAATAAAAATATATGCTGGCTCGCTATCGCTCGCCAGGAAAAATCGACACCTGGATGGGGCTAAACGTCATAAAGCAGTAGGCTGAATGAGGCCGAACGGATAGAACCCAGAGAGAGAGAGAGAAAAAAAACCCAAGGTGGGCCACCAAAACACAACTTAACTAAGGTTTGGAAGGCACCTTACGTATCAAACAGCTAACATCAAACTTAATGATTACTTTACATTTCCACAGACCCTTTCTAAACTTATCACAATCGTCTAATAGCAGCAAGAATGTACAGTAATAAAAAAAAAAAAAAAAAAAAAAAAAAAAAAAAATAATAATAATTATATATATATATATACAGTATATATATATATATATATATATATATATATATCTATATATATATATACAGTATATATATATATATATATATATATATATATATACTGTGTGCATACGGCTAACATTAACTCCCCCCCCCCCCCTTCTGTACCGGTGATGTCTTCTTCACTGGATTTTACTTTAAGAGGAACCAGCTTTCAGCCGGTACATTTTTCTACCGAAAAATGTACAAATTTATCTTGAAAGGGGCTCAAGGAGGTGTAATCTTAAGCTTGATGGATATCTAGGAACCAAACTAAAAACCTCCCCTTCATGGGTGGACGTCTTTCCTAACTTGAATAAAACGTCTATGAAAAAAGATTGCCGCCGGTACTGAAGGGGTTAAGCAATTGTATATAGCTAATGCCGGTATCACACGAGAGCTTTTATAGTCAACATTCCATGATCAACATTTTGCTGGCAACATTACTGGAATATTTGGCACTGGTATCGGAAACTAATATATGAATTTAGACAAAGGAAATATTTGAAATGTTGACCTCATAAGCTGCCAGACCAGTGTTGAGGATAAATGTTGAGGGAAAAAGCGCTCGTGTGATACCGGCTTATGGGGGAGATTTCCACTTGAGGGACTTTTTTCTTGACCCCTTTCTCCCTCATGTCTAGCCCCATTGCTCCTGAGATGATAAGACGTTTGCCCGATTAGTTTGGTCATTTTAAGAATTTCCGCCCCATTCTGTCAATTTTAAGACCTTTCGTGCCATTTAGGTGTCGATTTTATCCTGGCGAGCGGTAGCGAGCCTGTAATTTAAGTGTAACCGGCCTTCGGCCGGAAATTTTTTCTACCGAAAAATGTAAAAATTTATCTTAAAAGGGGGTCAAGGGGGTGAAATTTTAAGATTGCTGGAGGAGTAGGAAACAAACTAAAAACCTCCCCTTAAGGAAGGTTTCACACAATGATACCGTATTGGCTTATATTTCGGCTAAGAAAAGATGGCATGAAGGGAGGTAGTACTCATTTTCTGTCTGGACCTCCTCCCTCATGTTTAGCATATTGGTTTGGAGGTTTTAACGACGTTCGTTCCGTTAGTTTGGCGATTTTGGGACCTTTCGCCTCATTTTTGTATCAATATTAAGACCTTTCGTGCCCTTTAGGTGTCGATATTTTCCTGTCGAGCGATAGCGAGCCTCTAAATTTAGAAGGAACCGGCCTTTGGACGGGACATTTTGCTACCGAAAAATATACACATTTATTTTGAGTGTTTTTCTAAGCTTGATGGAGGTATATCGAGGAAACTAAACAATATGTAAACAATAGATACAAAACAAGCACTACCCCCTTAAACTAATAAAAAGTGGTCTGGTAGTCAACGGGTTAAGTCACACAATAAAACATACCTGCCAATTGGACTAAGGAAAATATATCTGGCTAACATGAGTCAATCTTACTCAGCTTAGGTAGAACATGTAATCGTTAGGCCTTTGGTTTCCACATATTCTTTCAAAACTAAAAAAAAAAAAAAAAAAAAAAAAAAAAAAAAAGTAAAAAAAAAAAAATAATCATTGTCCATACCCATACCCATACCCATACCCACTTCCCCATCACTAATAGTATGTATAGAGCTACACAAGATAGTGTTATGCAGAAGTGCGCGGAATTACGGCGTGAGTATCCTAGGTTCGAGTCCTTGGAGTGCCCGCATGTATTTCTTGATTTCATGAAGGGGGGTGACCTGCTTTTCGTTATTTCTGTCTTTTTCTCGCTTTCTCTGGCTTGTATCCATTCGGCCCCATTCAGCCAACTATTTTAAGACGTTTATCCCCATCTAGGTGTCAATTTCTTCCTGGCGAGCGATAGCGAGCCAGCATTATATGAAGAAATCCGGCTTCGCCGGAGACATTTTTCTATCGAAAAATTTACAAATTTAGCCTGCTGTCAAACAAAAATAAAAAAATGCTGGCTCGCTACCGCTCACCAGTAAAAAATTGACACCTGGATGGGGATAAACGTCTTCAAACAGTAGGCTGAATGGGGCCGAATGGGTACAAGCCAGAGAAAGATAGAAAAGGACAGCACAAAAACAGGTGACCCCCCTTAATTGAGCTTAGCAGTGAAGTCGGTTGGTGACAACACACAACCTGGCGGGTACATGACACATTCCAACCTGGCGGGTACATGACACATTCCAACCTGGCGGGTACATGACACATTCCAACCTGGCGGGTACATGACACATTCCACCTGGCGGGTAAATGACACATTCCAAGCGGTACATGACACATTCCAACTGGCGGTACATGACACATTCCAACCTGCGGCGGGTACATGAACATTCCAACCTGGCGGGTACATGACACATTCCAACCTGGCGGGTACATGACACATTCCAACCTGGCGGGTACATGACACATTCCAACCTGGCGGGTACATGACACATTCCAACCTGGCGGGTACATGACACATTCCAACCTGGCGGGTACATGACACATTCCAAACCTGGGGGGGTGTGGGGCCGGGTGGGGGTACAGTGGACACATTCCAACCTGGCGGGTACATGACACATTCCAACCTGGCGGGTACATGACACATTCCAACCTGGCGGGTACATGACACATTCCAACCTGGCGGGTACATGACACATTCCAACCTGGCTCTGACACATTCCAACCTGGCGGGTACATGACACATTCCAACCTGGCGGGTACAAGACACATTCCAAACCGTAGATTATGTTAATCCCCATAATCTGGTGGTAATCTGTGGTAATCCCGTCCTGTCTCCCAGCCTCCTAACAGATCCTTCCCACACCAAACACACCACTTCCTGGATTAACCTCATCAACAATTTAACTACATTTATATTTACAGGCCTTTCTATGCAAGTACCGGTGTATAATAAACTTAGAGCTATTTAAATCTATTTATTTATATCGATTTGCCAGTCCTCCGTAACACCCCCCCCCCCCCCTCCTTTACACCCCTATCACCAAATTCCTAATAGTCTAATAGTATTGATATAGTATTGACATATATATATATATATATATATATATATATATATATATATATATATATATATATATATATATATATATATATATATATATATATATATATACCGCTACTGATACGTAATCAATGCAGTATTTGAGCTATTTAATAGGCATGAAGATATCTTCAATAACTGTCTTCGTGGTGCGATGCATAAGGTGTTGATTTTCGGTGTGAGCGTCCTGGATTCGAATCCACGGACTGCCACATGTGTTTGTAAATTTCATTAATCGATTTTAGGAGTAGAGTTGGTTGTTGGAAGGAACATAATAATAGCTAATAATTACGGGAAAAACTTTCACACGAGAGAGAGAAAGAGAGAGAGAGATTTGATTTTGATTTTGCCCCGAGGGGCGAGTTTATTGAGCAGCGCCCCCATCCTGTGAGGGGACAACCACTAGTAAGGCGATACATACTGCTCAAAGAGCCATTATTCCACTGAAACAACAGCATCGTCGTCTGGTTACATTCATATTTGTGTTTATAAGTCAGGTTGGCATTATTCAGATGTGTTATTATAGTTTCCTCATTTAATTGTCACATGGTCTGTATATACGTATCTCATGGGAAAAAAAAAAAAAAAGGCAAGCTTGTAGTGACAGGTTGTAAATAATAGCACTACTAAACTAGTGCAATCGTATGAGGAGACTTCATATTTTCATTACATCAATGGCTATTGAGATCATAGTTAGCTGAATACAATTATCACACATGATGTGACTAATATATATATATATATATATATATATATATATATATATATATATATATATATATATATATATATAGAGAGAGAGAGAGAGGGGGGGGGGGAGTATACATATTAATAAAAACAAATCTACTGGGAAGGGTGGTTGGGGTGTGGTGGGGGGATTACGATGGGGTTAACTCATACATTTGGATTTTACTTATCATTAAACTATTTCACCCAACTAATACATTTATAACAATTAAGAAGTACATAAACAAGAGGCAAAGTTAAGAGACTAGGAAAATATATTGGAAATTAAAAGGAAGATGAGGAGGGGAGATCAAAGATATTAATGGAATAGACGACTTTGGAGTTAAATGAAAAGGAAGATGAGGAGGGGAGATCAAAGATATTAATGGAATAGACGACTTTGGAGTTAAATGAAAAGGAAGATGAGGAGGATCAAGAATTATTAATAGACGACTTTAGAGTAATGAAAAGGAAGATGAGGAGGGAGATCAAATATTAATGGAAGACTTTTGTAGTTAATGAAAAGGAGATGAGGGGGAGATCAAAGATTAATGGAATAGACGACTTTGGAGTCAAATGAAAAGGAAGATGAGGAGGGGAGATCAAAGATATTAATGGAATAGACGACTTTAGAGTTAAATGAAAAGGAAGATGAGGAGGGGAGATCAAAGATATTAATGGAATAGACGACTTTGGAGTCAATGAAGATGAGGAGGAGATCAAAGATCTTAATGGAATAGACTACTTTAGAGTTAAATGAAAAGGAGATGGGGAGATCAAAGATATTAATGGAATAGACGACTTTGAGTCAATGAAAAGGAAGATGAGGAGGGGAGATCAAAGATATTAATGGAATAGACGACTTTAGAGTTAAATGAAAAGGAAGATGAGGAGGGGAGATCAAAGATATTAATGGAATAGACGACTTTAGAGTTAATGGGAAGATGAGTAGGGAATCAAAGAATATTAATGGCATAGAGTTAAATGAAAGTAAGAACGCAGGGAGATCAAAGATATTAATGGAATAGACGACTTTAGAGTTAAATTCGCTGCAAAATAATGAGGGGAATTTAGATATATATATATATATATAGAGAGAGAGAGAGAGAGAGAGAGATAGAGAGAGAGAGAGAGAGCGAGCAGAGAGCGTATATAGAGATGAGAGAGCCATAGAGAGAGATGGATATGAGAGAGAGAGAGAGAGAGAGAAGAGAGATATGAGGGAGAAGAGAGAGAGACAGAGAAAGAGAAAGAGAGAGAGAGAGAGAGAAATGGGGGGGGTTTTTTGGGGTCTAGGGATGGGACCATTTTGGGTCATTTCCTGTGGCCCAACTGAATCCTGGGGGGGGGGGGGGTGAGGGGAGAGGGGGAGGGGGGACAGAAGGAAGCACCAGGGGACATGAGGGGACAGGCTGAAGAGAGAGAGAGAGGAGAGACGTTTGAAAGTGAAGAAATGAAGAAAGCTGAGAAGAAGGAAGGCTGTTATTGAAGGTCTGGAGGAGGAAGGATAAGGGAGGAGTGAAGAGTAGGAGTTCAATGAGAAGTATGGAGGGAGTATGGAGGAGTATAAGGAGAGTAGGAGAAATTAGTTTTAGGAGTTCTTAGTTATGATAGGAGGATGTTACTATGTGTGAGGGAAGTGGTTAGGACTGAGGAACCTTATAATAATACTACTAAAAGTATGGAGAGGAAAGTAACATGATAGAGAAAGGAGAGATAGGTTCAGATTGAGGGGGGGGAGGAGGAGGTAGAGGAGCGACAATTGTGGATGCAAATTAGGAAGAGAAAGATGAGGAGCGGAGAGGGCATGACGACTATGTAGCGGTAGAAGGGACAGAGAGAGTATAGCAGAGGGGAAGGAAAACAAGTAACAACAGAAGGGAGAGAGGAGAAGGTGAAGGAGAGAGAACAGAATATATGGTGAAAGGCGGTGAATAAACTAAAATATTGTAGGTGAAAAACAAAAAAAAATTATGTGCAGACAAATCGGGGGTATTAAGTGTTGTCATAGATTCCAGTGGTTTTCGCTCAACAAGTGTTATTGGTATCTTTAGAGTTACTGGGAAGAGTGCTTATCCCTTAGAGTATTAGTCAGTGGCCGAAACTTTGTGAAATATCTGACAACACTTATTAACCTCGACTGTACATCCTCTTATTAAGGGGAGATAGGGTCTCTTTTCGGGTCCACCTTCTTCCTCGTGTTTAGCCCCATTAGTTTTCAGATTGTAAGACGTTCGGCCCATTAGTTTGTCGATTTTAAAACCGTTCGTCCCATTTATTTATAGATAATAAAGACCTTTTGTGCCATTTGGGCGTCGAATTTCTCTTGGCGAGCGAGAGCGAGCCTGAAATTTTGAGAGGAACATTTTGCTATCGAAACATTTAATAATTTATCTTGACGGGGGGTCTAGAGGGTGTTCTTTTTAAGGGGAGGTTATTAGTGTGTTTCCTAGACTTCCATCAAGCTTGAAATTACACCCCCTTGACCCCCTTTCAAGATAAATTTGTACATTTTTCGGTAGAAAAATGTCCCGGCCGAAGGCCGGTTCCTCTTAAATGACAGGCTCGCTATCGCTCGCCAGGAAAAAATCGACACCTAAATGGCACGAAAGATCTTAAAAGTGACATAAATGGGGCGAAAGTTCTTAAATTCGTCAAACTAATGGGGCAAAGGTCATAAAATCTCAAAATCAATGGGGCTAAACATGAGGGAGAAAGGGATCCAGAAAAAACAAATACCTCCGGTGAAAATCTCCCCTTATTAAGCTTGGTGGAGGTCTAGGGAGGAAAGCTACTTAGACAAACCCCAATATAGACCGATAAGTAAACAGGACAATAAATGACACCCATCTCTCTCTCTCTCCCGCTCTCTCTCTCTCTCTTTCTTTTAAGGCCAGATTTCCACTGGAGAGATATTTTTTTACTGAACTCCTTTCTCATTCAGGTTTAGCCCCATTGATTTTGAGATTTTAAGACGTTCGCCCCGTTAGTTTGGCGATTTTAGGAACTTTCGCCCCATTTCTGTCAATTTTAAGATCTTTTGTGTCATTTAGGGGTCAATTTTTTCCTGGCGAGCGATAGCGAGCCTGTAATTTAAGAGGAACCGGCCTTTGGCCGGGAAATCTTTCTACCGAAACATTTACAAATTTAGCTTGAAAGAGGGTCTAGAGGGTGTAATTTTAAGCTTGATGGAGGTCTAGGGAACAAACTAGAAACCTCCCCTTAATTATTGTTTTTACACCAACCAACTTCACATCTAAACTCAATTAATTAAATCAACAAATACATGTGGCACTCCGAGGACTCGAACCCAGGATACTCACATCGAAATTCCGCGCAGTATGCATTACGCTATCAAGACAGTTAAAGAAATATGGACAAGCTTACTGTAAGTAGGGGTGACGAGGGTAAAGGCATACTAGGCCCGGTTGGTGTATTAACCCTAGGATATACACAACAAAGCCACTCCAACAGCTTCCTCTCTCTCTCTCTCCCTCTACTCTCCCCTCTCCAGACAATAGGAAAGTAGAGAGTAGCTAGGAGGTGCCGTTGCAAAGGCTTATCCCCTCAATACCTTCACCTCACCTGACCATACGGTATAGGACACAAATAATATAATATAATAAATAATATATATATACAGGTAGGCCCTATATATAATTGAATACAATAAAATCAATATTATAAATAATATATAAACAAAATATAAAGTTTAAATTAAAAATAAACAAACCGCGAAATTATGAAAATGAAAAATGGGTGATGGAAAGTGAGCATCGAGGGGAGATGTTCACTTCCTCAATTATTTTTCCCGGACCCCTTTCTCCACCATATTTAGCCCCATTGCTTTTGAGATTTTAAGACGTTCGCTCCATTCGTTTGGTGATTTTAAGAACTTTGGCCCCATTTCTGTCTATTTTACGCCCTTTCGTGCCATTTGGGTGTTGGTTTTTTCCTGGCGAGCGATAGCGAGCCTGTAATTTAACCCTCTCAGGCATATGACGCGAGTTTGAGCCTATTAGGGATACTTTAAAGCCATTGTTACCATCAGGGGTATTTAGAAACCTTTAGTTTAGTTACTTCAACCTCTGCAGTTGTCTTTGAGTTAGCTGTGGGCAGAAAACTATAATTTTGGAGAGGTACCGTAATTATAAGAGTGAGAGAACTCTTTCTTATTGCTAATCTGGCAACCTCTGCGTCATATGAGCGTGAAAGGGTTGAGAGTAACCGGCCTTCGGTCGGCCGGGACATTTTTCTACCGAAAAATGTACACATTTATCTTGAAAGAGGGGTCTAGGCGTATAATGTTAAGCTTGATGGAGGTCTTGGGAGGAAACTGAAATCCTGCCCTTAATGTAGTGTTGGAAAGTATGGTCGGTTGTCTGAGGGTGGTAGCAGTTAGGGTAAATAACGTAATGTAGTGTTGGAAAGTATGGTCGGTTGTCTGAGGGGTGGTAGCAGTTAGGGTAAATAACGTAATGTAGTGTTGGAAAGTATGGTCGGTTGTCTGAAGGGTGGTAGCAGTTAGGGTAAATAACGTAATGTAGTGTTGGAAAGTATGGTCGGTTGTCTGAGGGGTGGTAGCAGTTAGGGTAAATAACGTAATCCTAGGCCCGGTTGGTAGAGTGTGTCAACAAACACTAGTGGGGAACCTCCACACCCCACCTTACCCTACCCTACCCTATACACCACATACATACCACACTCACACCATACACCCACATACCCCACCCTGCACACACACACACACATTCACACCACAGAAACACATACCACCACACACACACACATTCACACCACAGAAACACATACCACCACACACACATATATCCCCACCCTGCACACACACACACACACACACATATACCCCACCCTGCACACACACACTCACAAACACACTCACACCATACACACACACTCACACCATACACACACAAACACACAAACCACCATACACACACAAACCACCATACACACACAAACCACCATACACACACAAACCACCATACACACACAAACACACATACCACCATACACACACAAACACACATACCACCACACACACACACGAACTTGCAAGAGAGTTCGCTTTATCAATTTGTTCGAATGCCGACCCGTGGTAATAACGTTCTTGACATTGTACTTGCAACAAAAGAAGAATTGATAGAGAATTTGAATGTTGGTGATGAATTCAGTAACAGCGACCATCGTACGATAACTTTCACTTTACAGTTTACTAGTAACGAACCAAATAGTAGCATCGAAAAAGTCCCTAATTTCAAGAAAGCAAACTTCCATAAACTTAGAGCTATGTTTAAAGAAACTGACTGGAGCTTTTTAATTAACAATAACGACATAAATACATCTTGGAAGTTATTCGAAACCACTTACCTAAAAGCAGTGCAAGACTGCATACCATCGAAAATACGGCGTCCAGGCCATAATAATAAGCCCAAATGGTGGAATAAAGATATTTCAAACTGCCTGCTTGCTAAAAATGTGCTAATGATAGATTAAAATCCTCACAAAATGACGAAGAACGGGTGAAATTTGTAGAGCTACGACGCAAAGCCAAAAAGTTATTAAGCAAAGTAAAAAGACCTTAGAGTTACATATTGCGAATCAAAGTAAAACAAACCCGAAAGAATTCTATAGTTATATCAGAAAGAAAAAAGTAGTTACTTCAACTGTTGGACCGTTAGTCGATGAAAAAGGAGAATACACCAAAGACGAAGTACAAATGAGTAATGCCCTCAATACCTTCTTTGCATCAGTTTTTACAACAGAAGACCTCAGTGATATCCCTACACCATCGCCGATTCAGATTGATAATTCAGATGTTCTAAGCAATATCACCGTTACAGAGAGAGAAGTATTGAATTGTTTAGATAAACTCAAGGTAAATAAAACGCCAGGACCTGATACAATCTCGCCTAGAGTTCTAAAGGAAGCTAAGAATGAGCTCTCCAAACCACTGACATTACTATTCAATAAATCCTTGCAGTCTGGAACTATGCCTGATCAGTGGAAGCTAGCCAACGTAACACCGATATTCAAAAAAGGCAGCAAATCCCTACCCAGTAACTATCGTCCAATTAGCTTAACCTCAGTTGTATGTAAAATGCTAGAAACGGTCATACGAGACAGACTCGTAAATCACTTGGAGGAAAATAACATACTTAAAGATACTCAACACGGCTTTCGTAAAAAACGTTCCTGTTTAACAAACCTCTTAGACTTCTTCCACGATATCCTCAACCTCTACGATGAGAGTAAAGCTGTAGATATTATATACCTTGATTTTCAAAAGGCCTTTGACAAAGTTCCCCACAAACGTTTACTGCTAAAACTAAAAGCGCATGGAATACAAGACGGTGTGTTGAAATGGATAGAAAATTGGCTCAGCAACAGAAAGCAAAGGGTAGTCATAAACGGTAAGGCATCTAAATGGACCAATGTAAGTAGCGGGGTACCCCAGGGATCGGTACTAGGACCAATTTCTCTTTCTAATTTACATCAACGACATAGATGAGGGTCTCACCTGCACAATCTCAAAATTTGCTGACGATACAAAATTGCAAATAGCGTACTCTCAAAAGAACAAGTTGACGATATGCAACACAATCTAGATAAATTGTCATGTTGGGCCCAAATTTGGCAAATGAGTTTCAATGCGGATAAATGTAAAGTACTACATATCGGATACCTAAATGAGAAAGCAAACTATTCGATGAATGGCACTCAGCTTAAGAATGTAAACAGAGAAACTGATCTGGGAGTAACAATATCGAGTAACCTAAAACCGAGTCAACAATGTTCAGAAGTTGTTAAGAAGGCAAACAAAATAATTGGCTTTATAGGCAGGTCATTTGAGCATAAATCCAAAGAAGTTATCCTAACCCTTTACAATTCCTTAGTCCGCCCTCTTCTGGAATACTGCGTTCAATCCTGGTGCCCTTATTACCAAAAAGATATAAACAAGCTAGAACGAGTTCAACGTAGAGTTACCAAAATGATACCTAGCCTAAAGAACAAACCATACGAAGAGCGTCTTAGAGAATTAAATCTATTTCCTTTAACCCAGCGCAGATTAAGAGGCGACTTAATTCAAGTGTTCAAAATCATCAAAGGCATCGACATATGAACTGTAGTAAGTACTTCACTATCGACCAATCTAATTACACGCGGGGAAACGGTTGCAAAATTATTGGTAAATCTTTTAACCTCGCACGAATCTAAGAATTTCTTCTTCAATCGAGTTGTCAACTTGTGGAATGGGCTTCCCCGAGACGTTATAGACTGCAGCACCGTTGATTCATTTAAATTCCGCCTAGACAAATATCTCGCATCAAACCCGCGACTGACTGCGTTTGTAAATGAATAACTTTATCCTCCCCTCAGTTACTAACCCATATGTCCCCTACTAACTTCCTAGTCCTGCCACGTTAGTGGCAGGGCAGTAGTTCCCTTTCCAATGTTCCCTTACCCACTCTAAACCACTGTTTGGACACTTGATCCTCAGTGTTTTGGAGGACAAGCAACCTAGAAGGGTCACTAGATCTGTTGTTGCTTGATTTCCTTTGTACTCCTTTGTACTCCTTTGTACACACACACACACACACACACACACACACACACACACACACACACACACACACCTGTCTCTTCAAAATGCATTAATATTATGGTTCACATCAAATGTAGGCTACACGTTTAGATTATATAGAGCAAATAACACAAATATATTCTAACGTGGACACAACACTTTTTGGTCATTGTTTTTCCTGGCGAGCGATAGCGAGCCCGTAATTCAAGAGGAACCGGCCTATCGAAAAATGTACAAATCAATCTTGAAGGAGGGTCTTGGGGGCGTGTATTTGTATTAAGCTTGATGGAGGTCTAGGGAGGACATAAATACAAAAGACTATAGAGATCCATCAAACGAGCAAAAAATCCGCCCATCTTAAGGGGGGTGACCTATTTTCTTTCCCTCTCCTTTTCTCTCTTTCTCTGGCTTGTATCCATTCGGCCCCATTCAGCCTACTGTTTTAAGACGTTTACCCCCATCCAAGTGTCAATATTTTCCTGGCGAGCGGTAGCGAGCCACCATATATATATTTTTTTGACAGCAAGCTATATTTGTACATTTTTCGATAGAAAAACTTCTCCGGCGAAGCCGGATTTCTCCATACAATGCTGGCTCGCTATCGCTCGCCAGGATGAAATCGACACCTGGATGGGGATAAACGTCTTAAAACAGTTGGCTGAATGGGGCCAAATGGATACAAGTCCGAGAAAGAGAGAAAAGGAGAGAAAAAGAAAAAAGCAGGTCACTCCCCTTAACTTAAAATAACAGAACTGATACCCAACACTATCCATACACCATACACAGAGAGAGGTAGATCCGCCACAACAAGATCAACAACAACAACAACAACAACAACAACATCTTCAACAACAACAACAAGAGCTTCAACAGACCACATTACAGGGCAAGCAACAAAAAACGGGAGTTGGCGCAAAAAAGTTGAGTGTGTGGGGGCAAAAACAGTGGGTCAATTCTACCAACCACACCCTACCACCCATTTCTACCAGTACCACCCGTTTCTACCACTCCTACCACCCATTTCTACCAATACCACCCATTTCTACCAGTACCACACGTTTCTACCACCCATTTCTACCATCCTACCACCCATTTCTACCAATACCACCCATTTCTACCAATACCACCCATGTCTACCAGTACCACACGTTTCTACCACTCCTACCACCCATTTCTACCATCCTACCAATACCACCCATTTCTACCAGTACCACACGTTTCTACCACTCCTACCACCCATTTCTACCAATACCACCCATTTCTACCAGTACCACACGTTTCTACCACTCCCTACCACCCATTTCTACCAGTACCACACGTTTCTACCACTCCTACCACCCATGTCTACCAGTACCACACGTTTCTACCACTCCCTACCACCCATTTCTACCAGTACCACGCATTTCTACCACTCCTACCACACATTATTCTACCAGTACCACCCATTTCTACCAGTACTATCCATCTCTACCATCCCTACCACCCATTTCACCATGAGTATGCCTATTTTCATCTCTAACACACATATTTCCACCAATACCACATATTTATGCTATTATCATATTAATTTTTACTAGATCGATATGTACCGGTATTACTATATACCATCCTTTTATAATATGTCTTTCAATGGGATATATACCGTATATGACTTTTGTAATGTTTGCATTTATATAAAATTATAAACTAGACCTATACGAAATAATGAACTGAACTGAACTACCATTAATATTTCTACCAATACCATCCCACACGTCTACCATTAGCACATAGTCAACACAACCACACATTTTATACCATCATTTGCACATATTTTCAACACTACCATAAGCCACATTACTCTAGTGTACTATCACCATGCTGTTGCTATAATTGCTATCTATTTCTACCACTATTACTGCCATTGCCATGCATCAATGTACTACCACACACACACACATGTAGATCACCACCACCACATATTAATACCTTTACTATAGTTCTACAGTTACCAAACATTTATCTCACACACACACACACCCACACCCACACCCACACCCACACACACCCACACCCCCACACCCACCCACACACACACATACTTACTTTTCAATGAACAGCATACATGTTTTCTTTTATCGCTACTTACTGTGTGCAGCATAGCTAGACCCGCACTGCATAATGCAATATTAAGGTAATACTTCAAATTTGAAGGACTAAACAATTTAATATGCTTGTCTCATTTTCTGATAATAAAAAACGGGCGTATTTTCATAATGGCATACATACCCCCAGGACCCAAGGAACGGTATTTTTACGCAACTAAGAGTAAAAGGGTTACGGTACCACAGAAGAGTGTTCTTCTGTAGGGGAGAGGGGTCGTTTTTATGGTCACCCTTCTTCCTCTTGTTTAGCCCCATCAGTTTTAAAATTTTAACCCGTTTTGGCTCAATAGCTTGGCAATTTTAAGACCTTTCGTCCCATTTTTGTCAATATTAAGACTTTTCGAGTCATTTAGGTGTCGATATTTTCCTGGCGAGCGATAGCGAGCCTGTAACTTAAGAGGAACCGGCCTTCGGCCAGGACATATTTCTATCGAACATTTTTCAAATTTAATTTGACGGAGGGTCTAGGGGCGGGTGTTTTTGTGAGTTTGATGGAAATCTAGGGAGGAAACTAAAAAAAACATTAGTAAAAAGATGTACACATGAGCAATATATAAAGACGCCCACTCCCTCTTAGCTGTGTTTCCAGCAACTCTGATCTACCCGCTTGTGAAAAATATACTTTCTGGCGAATTGGTCATCTACCTTCAATTTAGTTTTCTATAGCAGTGAATAACGGTCTGGGAATGGTGTTGTTATATTGGAGATGTGGACGAAATGTTGCGACAACAAGGTGTAATGTGCCACCCCTGTAATGCCGGTATCACACGAGAGCTTTTATAGTCAACATTCGATGATCAACATTTTTCTGGCAACATTTCTGGTATATTTTGCACTGGTATCGGAAACTAGACTGATGATTGATGAATGTAGGTGACAGAAATATATAATATGTCGACCCTATAAGCTGCCAGACCAGTGTTGAGGATAAATGTGGAGTGAAAAAGCGCTCGTGTGATACCGGCTTAAGGGGAGATTTCCACTTGAGGGACTTTTTACTTGACCCCTTTCTCCCTCATGTCTAGCCCCATTGCTTTTGAGATTTTAAGACGTTTGCCCCATTAGTTTGGTGATTTTTAAGAATTTCCGCGCCATTCTGTCAATTTTAAGACCTTTCGTGCCATTTAGGTGTCGATTTTATCCTGGCGAGCGATAGCGAGCCTGTACTTTAATAGTAATCGGCCTTGACATTTTTCTACCGAAAAATGTACAAATTTATCTTGAAAGGGGGTCAAGGGGATGGAATTTTAAGATTGCTGGAGGAGTAGGAAACAAACTAGAAACCTCCCCTTAAGTGTACCCCTAGACTCTATAGAGGGAATCGGTACCAAATACCACCCCATTGAAACCGAGGTAGTCTTGCGTTGCTGCAGACCCGATCATTCCACGACTCCACTCGTGTCTGTCTTCCCACCATTATGTACAGAGCGTCTGTACTGTATAATAAATACATCAACCTACCTACTTAATACATCAACCTACCTACTTAATACATCAACCTACCTACTTAATACATCAACCTACCTACTTAATACATCAACCTACCTACTTAATACACCAACCTACCTACTTAATACACCAACCTACCTACTTAATACATCAACCTACCTACTTAATACACCAACCTACCTACTTAATACATCAACCTACCTACTTAATACATCAACCTACCTACTTAATACATCAACCTACCTACTTAATACATCAACCTACCTACTTAATACATCATCCTACCTACTTCAACCTACCTACTTAATACATCAACCTACCTACTTAATACATCAACTTATCTACTTAATACATCAACCTACCTACTTAATACACCAACCTACCTACTTAATACATCAACCTACCTACTTAATTACCTAACATCAACCTACCTACTTAATACATCAACCTACCTACTTAATACATCAACCCTACCTACTTAATTACATCACTACTTAATACACCAACCTACCTACTTAATACATCAACCTACCTACTTAAACTCAACCTACACCCAACCTACCTA